>JAQJVL010001669.1:0-157344 GCA_035578905.1 Stictocephala bisonia | reverse complement strand
ACTCATTTGTAATAGCCCATTTTATAAACTGATTTTTCCAAACAAAAACATTCTGGTCATAACATAAAGTTCTTATTATTAAATTATCAGCTGATTGTAAAGATTAAATCAGCATTAATATATAACAAGATGCTTGAGCGTTTCATCTCTTTTAAAATTATACATAATCCTTAGTGCTCTTTTTTGTTGGAGAAGTAACCTGTCGAGGTTACTTTTTGTCGTAGAACCATATACACTTATGCCTTAAGCCAAGTATGAATGAACCGTAGCATAATATATTGTTTTTAAAGTTGCATATTTTAGACATTTGTCGT
Source organism: Stictocephala bisonia (assembly GCA_035578905.1). Lineage (NCBI taxonomy): Eukaryota > Metazoa > Arthropoda > Insecta > Hemiptera > Membracidae > Stictocephala > Stictocephala bisonia. The sequence goes on along the minus strand of JAQJVL010001669.1, from coordinate 157,030 downwards.
AATGTATACAAATACTCTTTATTTTCAAATACATCAAGTATTGAAATGGCGTCAAATATAATTACAAAAAGTTCAGACGGTTAAAAAAGAAAATTGGTGTTGATGTTCATTCTCTTCTATCAATGAACTCGTTCAGGGTACAGAAAGGATTGTTGATCAGCCAGTCTGCAAGGGTGCAAGGGCAGTCTTCAATCTCTTTCTGGTCATGCTTCTCAGTTCTTCTGGTAGAAGATTGTGCAGCTTCATGCCTATGTAGGAGGGTTTCTTTTCATATAGGTTGAGATGGTGAAATGATAGTTGGTAGCGTGTGCCGTGTCTAGTGTAATAGTTATGAAGGTGTCTATTCTGTGTCAGGGGTTGTCCAATTGTATATAGACAACTTCTTTTATGTAGAGGTTTACTATTGTCATAACCTTAAAAGTCCTGAAGGCTCCTCTACAACTTTCTCTGTAGCCTAGCTCAGCTAAGTTTATTATCGCCCTCTTTTGCAGTATTAGAACTCTGAAGATTACATGCTGAGGTTCCTCACTATTAGGCCATACCTGATGTGTGTTTCAAACAAAGAATGGTAGGTAATTTTTGCAGTAGATGTGTCACTAATGCATTTTGTTCGTTTGATCATATAAAGTGAAGAATTCAGTTTAGTGAGGAGATTAAAACCAGAAGAGGTTTTATTTATTACATGGTTTAAGTGTTTATCTCAGCTAAGGTTTTGGTCAATTTTTATCCCTAAAAATATGGTACAGTAGAAGTCCGATAATCCGGCACGTTCGGGACCGGCTCGGTGCCGGACTACCGAAAATTCCGGTCTCTCGGGCGGTGCCCCTTCCTTTTAGTGTAGGCTTTGCCGTAAAACAAATGTATGTAAATTATTTACATACATAAATCGTGATTATAAGAACAATTAGGTTAATAATTAAACTACAAATACAGTATAAAACAAAGTTTATTTTACATATGCAACAAATACAACAGTTTATTTTACATTTAAAATTTATAATTATGTACACGTTCTGTAAAACATATTTCACTAAGATTTAAAAAAGTCACGAATGTCTTTTTGTTTTCTTGACTTTTGGCATTTAGAATAAAATTCATTTCTAATGATATGTAAATCAATAATTTCTGAAGCACTGTAGCTAGTACTAGCCTCAGCAAAAGAGATAAACTTATTCAGTGATTCTGCAGCTTCTGCCCAGCTGATTTTTTCCTTTTCTTCTGTTTCGGCATCTGAGTCACTGTCTTCAAGATTTTGAGTAGGCTGAGGGTTTACTACACTGTTGATAATGTCCTCATCGGTTAGTTCTTGTTCAACAGGCTCATTCTCGTCGATTAGAAGCCACTCCTCTACCTCATCTTCAGGCAGTTTTTTCAAGGGATTGTCAGCACTTCTAACGACATCCAAAACTTTGGTTAGAGCTTCTTGATGGTTTTCTTCCTCATCAGTCTGTAGAGCTAGGTCAGATGCAGGGTTTGCAGCTGGCCAAAGTTTTCTCCAGCATTTTTGTAGTGTTGTATTTTTTACCTGGTTCCAAAACAGTGCAATAGCATAGACGGCATCTTTTACGGTAAACCTTTTTTGAAAATCAGTCAGTCACAGTCGGCATTTAACAGGCCTTGAATAAATGACCTTCTATAAAAGCATTTAAAATTTTGAATAACCCTTTGGTCCATGGGTTGAATCAAAGATGTTACGTTAGGTGGGAGCAGAGTAGCAACAATATTTCCAGAAACTAACTCATCTACTGGCGGGTGGGCTTTGCAATTGTCCAAAAGAAGGATGGCTTTAGTATCTTCTGGTAGACCAAGGCTTTTGAAGGATTCCTTGACCTGAGGCACAAAGTGGTGAAGAAACCAGTCTTAAAGAGGACGGCAGTCATCTATGCATTTGATTGAGCATCGTATTGGACAGGCAAGTGTGTAACATTCTTAAAAGCCCTGGGATTTTTAGATTTACCTATCACAAAAGGGGTCACTCGGTGGTTTCCAGACGCATTAGCACATAGCAAAACGGTTAATCTGTGTGTTTTTTTTTTTTAACCCTTGGCTGCTTTCTCTCCTCCCCCAGCTAGTGTAGATGTTGGTAAACATCGCCACAATAGCCCAGTTTCATCAGCATTATAAATCTGTTCAGGTGTTAAATCAGCCACGATTTTCTCAAACTCGTCTTTGTATTTTTCTGCAGAGTTTTGGTTTGCTGAAAGTGTTTGTCCAGTTACATCAAGTCTTCGAATTCCATGCCGAAACTTAAAGTTTCTGAGCCAACCATCAGAATAATTACATTCACTTTCACCAACTACCAAATCTTGGCCGAATTTCTTTGCCTTCTCAATAATCATTGGCCCTGTTACCGGCTTTCCTTCAGAATGTACTGCATTAAACCATTTGAACAATACACTATCTAGCTGTTCCAGTTTTGGTTTTTTTAATGTTTGTCTAGAAGCCAATTTTTCAGTTGTTACCGATTGAGAAGCAAACTTCATTAGTTCATGTTTTTGTTTTTTAATGTCATAAATAGTTGAGCCAATATTAAACTCATTTATTAAAACATTTATATTCTCACCTTTTTCTAGCCGTTTGATGATGTCTAGTTTCTGATTGAGAGTCAGTGTTACGTGTTTTCGTTTCTCTCCTTTTGAACTCGAAGGCTTAGGTTTTGAAAACATGGTCACTTTACAGTTAGAACGAAACTCAGTTTGTTTGTAAACACTTTCAAAAGTTACGTACGTCTCTACAGATGTACTGTATTACAGTAGAGAGTACTGAGACACAGTTTACTGCGATGTGAAAGGACACAAAACAAGAACAACGCACACACAAAAAAATGACTTAGACGCTTCGTGATTAATTAACTGTGCTGCACTGCACCTGTATTTGTTGTGACAGCTGAGACTAGCCGGCCGGTTTCCGAATAATACCGAGCGCTTCCGGATGATCCCGAACTACCCCTAACGCTTCCGAATAGCTCTCGAGCGTTTTTATTTGCTTTAAAGACACACTTTTGGAGAAAACCAAGATGTTTTCAATTTTCCGGAGCGATGCCGGACTATCGGGCATTCCGGACTGTTGGATGCCGGACTAATGGACTTCTACTGTATGTTCTACTTGTTTAAGTGGCATTTCATCTAACAAAATAGTTGGCTAAATTTCACTGATTTTGCTTAGTATAAAATGAGATAAAGTTAGTTTTATTTAGGTTTATTAAAAGATTTTTGCTGTCAAAAAATTCTTTTATTATTGAGAGGGAAATAAAAGATGATCCCTCTACTGTTTCCTTTGATTTTCCCAACACGGTTACATTAGAATCACCAGCATATAGGCAAATATTACTGTTCCTTGGGATCAATCCTGGTAAGCCTGTTAAGCAGCATAAGAATAGTAATGGGCCCAGAATAGATCCCTGAGGGACACTAAGCGGGATGATTAACTGTTTTGAGCTAAATTTTTTAATGTAACATGGATTTTTATAGACAATAGATAAAAGACTTTATTTTCATATTCATTAAGAACAGAATTTGCGTCACTACAATGATTTATTACAGAAAGGTTAAATATTTTTTAAAGATTTAATTGTAATTCTTTAAAATGGTGGTAAATTCTTCAAGGCTGTATTTAGATTTTTCCAGCAGCCATTCCCGAATTTTCCTCTTCAAAACGTGAGGTTTAAGGTTCTTCATTTCTTCTGGAAGCTTGTTGTATAGTCTGGCTCCAGCATATGAAGGTTTCTTTACGAATAAGGCAGTTCTGTGTGCTTGCAGACTAAAGTCATTGCCATGTCTTGTTTGATGATTATGGATATCTCTGTTCCTCAATAGACATTCTTTGGAGGCATGTACAATTACCTCAGTAATGTAAATAGACACCACTGTGAGTATACCCAAGCATTTAAAAGCCTCTCTGCAGCTGTCTTGAGGCCTTAAGGTTTCCATAATTCGCACGGCACGCTTCTGCAAAGTTGACACTCGCTGGAGGTTAGAGATGGATGATTCTCCCCATAACACAATGCCATAATGAACATGTGTTTCAAAAAGAGCATAATAAGCAGTTTTCGTTGCTTCCAGTGTGCTAATAAGTTTTATTCTTTTCAATACAATAAGTGCCGAACTGAGCTTTGCACACAATGTATCGTCTTGTTGATTCTATGAGAGACGATAATCCACTATAACACCCAGATGCCTCACGTTGGATACCCGTTCTAGGTCTAGTGGCAAAGTTACAGTATCCTTTTGTCGTCCCCATGTGATGCATTGAAAACTAAATCGTTTTTTAGGCAGTACTGATGTGCTCTAGTTATTTATGTATAGATGTCGCTCTCCAACAACTCAACTACTTTGTTATCTGTGACAAGAGCAGTGTCGTCCGCATATGAAATTGGATAGCAACACTCTCCTAGGTACTCTGGAAGATCTTCAGTAAATATCACTAACAATACTGGCCCCAACACCGACCCTTGAGGGACACCTCTTTTAATTTCCATAGGCTCAGACTTCTCAACTTTAATGCCTTCCTGAATCATGTGTATTCAAATTCACGGCATTTTCAATTTCAACGTACTGTTATCGATTTTCCAGGTAGGATTCAAACCAATTTAACTCTTTACTGCCAATACCTAATGTTGATAGTTTTTAATAATTTTTTGTGTGAGACGCTACAGAGGATCTACTAAGATCTAGGAAAATTCATACAATCTTCTCACCTTAAATCTATTTTAGGATTAATAAACTCAATCCCAGCTATTATTGTAGATTTCCCTGCCTTAAACCCATGTTGTTCTTTGTCAAATAATTTACATTCAACTAAATAATTAATTAGCTGTGTGAACCACATTTTCATACACTTTAGAGAACATAGGAAGTAATGAAATTGGGCGGTAGCATGAGGGATCACTAACCTCACCCTTTTTAAAGATTGGGATTACTTTTGCTATTTTGAGTTTGTCGGGGAAATTAAAGGTGAGTTTATTAAATGAGTAAGAGGTTTCATTATTGAAGGCAAGATTTTTAAAATAATTTTGATTGAAATATCATCATAACCTGAAGGTATTTTGTTTTCAAAAGAATTTATTAATTTTCCTAGTTCTTTTTCACTTACTGAGCTAAACTAAAATTTATTTTTTATAGGATCACAAAAGTTATACTTTTTAATTTCCTTATCAATTTTGGGTAATAATAATTGATCAACTACTGAAACAAAGAAATTATTTAAACATATTGCTTACTTCAATAGGATCATCTTTTACTTTTATTTTTATTAAGTTCCAGGAATTTTTAGAGCTATTTCCAGATTTTTTAATTTTATTATCAACAAACTTTTTCTTGTCCCTCTCTAAACACATTTTTAAATCCTTAAAGTTTTTAAGAAATATCTTTAATTCTTCATCTTTATTTTGTCTAAACCTTTTGTGTAACTCAAAGATGTCATCCTTTTCCAATCTTATCTCATCTTCATTTTTGGGGGATTAGCCTCCGGATCACTGTTCAATACTTAAAGTGGTTTATATACCTGCATTCAAGTAATCCAAGTCGTTGCTTCTGCAACCGGTTTCAACTCGTCATGAGAGTCATATTCAGGCCGTACAAGGATGTAATAAAATGTGATCTATTAGATGTCTAGACTACGCTCCAGCCCGGCACGCGTCGCGAATTTTTAGTTGTTCATTAATGTCAACGTTTTTAAGTGTTTTGTTATGTGTTCGTATATTCGTAGTGTCCGTTATTCGTTATGTGTTCGTGACGACCTTCATATGAAGTGATCACATTTTATTACATCCTTGTACGGCCTGAAGATGACTCTCATGACGAGTTGAAACCGGTTGCAGAAGCAACGACTTGGATTACTTGAATGCAGGTATATAAACCACTTTAAGTATTATCTCATCTGTGTAATTATATTTGTCACCATTAATTGGTCGGTAGCGTAGTTGGTTCAATCCCAGCTTCATGTGCTAAAGGTTCTCAGTTTGATCCCAATCAGAGTCAATACATTTTGAGAAGGATCAGCTGATAACCACCGGCTGTTCATTTGTCATTGGGCTATTAATTAATGACACTTTCTAAGGAATAGTCGGCCTTAGTTTGTAACAATGACTACATTCGCTCATCTACACTCATCACACTCATTCGAAATCCATATTCGCCCATATCTTGACGATCGGCATCTTATGAATAAATAAATAAATAAAAATAAATAAATATCACCTTCCCTCAATGAAGGAATGGTTTTGGAAAAACAGAGGTCAAAATGGTACCTAATAGAAAGTATCATAAAATTGATTATACTTATAATTTACTGGAGCCTGAAACATTCAACCAAGACTCTCTGTTCAGATTATTCAAGAGAAGGTAATATTATTCTTTGTAAATTTCCTACGGTATTTTTTTGAGATTTTCCTACTATTGTTTACTAAATCAAATATTTCAACAAGTTGGCATCATGATCTGAGATATGTGTTATTAGCCCTGTTACCTTACATTCTTTGTCTTTTATGTTACTTGTATATTATCAATAGCACTCTCTGCGCCCATATAAACATATACTCGAGTTGGAAAGTCAACTCTGTAGGTTAAGTTGTACAATTTCAAAATACTAATAAATTTGTAGTATAGTCTATCCCTTTTTAAAATATTAATGTTAAAATCTCCAGTTAAAATGACATGCTTGTACTTATGGGTTAAAATACTACACATTGCTTCAAATTTCAACAGAAATCCGTCAACAAGGTTTTGTAAGGGTGATCTATAGATACATCCTAAAGCAAAAGTAAAATCAGACAAAGAAATTTCAGACAGACAGCACTCAAATTCTTTTTCAACTAACAATGATTGAATAGAAGGCATTAAAATAATTTTACTTTTAATATTTGTATGTACTAAAATCATTACCCCACCCCCAAAATAAGAAGATCTTGTAAAATAGGAGTTTAACCGGTACTCAGGAATATGTAATAAAGAAATCTAAGGTTCAGACATTTTATGCTCTGACAGAGCCAAAATGTCAGGCTTTATTTCCGTCAAATTTAGTTTTAATATTTAAATTTTTGAAGTTAGGTGTTGGACATTTTGGTGAAAAATGGAGCATTTAATTTGAGTGCTGTCTGAAATATTTTTCAAGCCATTTACAGTGGTGGAAACGGGCTTAGATCTCCTAAAAAACTAATGTCATGTCCATAAGTTGAAGTTTTTTCTTCAGGATGTGGACGAAGTGCGGGTTCAGAGCCGAAGGAGCTCTCAGTTAGAGCTGGTGTAGCAGGGACTATAAAGTTAGCTCTTGATTAGTGACAGGTGATGTGCTCTGAAGGTGTTGGACAAGGATGATGTTTTTAAGACGTCTAACGAGGGAGTGATGTGATAATCAGTTCCAAAGAGTCCTTTTTGAATATTGAGGATAGGTCACTATCTTTATGGTTGCACCAGTTAACTGATGAAATTTAGTTAATATTGGTTAATTTAGATATATTGGTTTGGAGAAATCATATCTCTGACACACCCAATGGCAGAGCAAACAAGCTTTTTTAAACCTCTTCTTTTTAAATCCTCTGTCAGCCGTTCAAATGCTAGGTCATAGTCCAGAGTAGTTGGTTTACCGTTGTATTTTAATTTTGTGATTAAACTGTACCCACTAGTGCCACCCGATGTTTTTTGATAAGCTAAGTGATTGCTTATAAAGGCTGTACGTTTTGGCGTACCAAATTCCTACCAAATTCTTCTCTGAAGGCTACAGCCACACCAGCGGTTATATTTCTGTCACTTTCGAGATTTGCTGATATACGGTGAGCGAAAGCAACAGGTTCATCATTATGGAACTCTTTAAAAGCTGTAGTTATTTTTATTTCATCCACTGATATAGGTTGTTCCTCAATTTCTCTTATTAATTCTTGAATTACCTTCAGCTTTCTTACGAAGGGTGTTGTAAAACCATAGAATTGCTGATCAGTATCAAAAGCATTTAGTGTTGAGCTGAGTTTATTATTTAGTAGGGAAGAAGACATCTTTGCCTCGTTTGTTTAGGTGTAAACCATGTTTTGTTTAATGTTCACGTGTCAGTAGGTTGTTAATTAGAATAAGAGAAATTTTCTGACTTTCAGTAATTTTGTATATTTTTTGTTTTAATTTTGTATTTTCTGATTTATTTGAGGCTGATTGTAGTGATGAGGTATAGTTGTCAGTACAACATTTGTGTCATTAGTTTTATTATTTCTATATTTATAAATATAATTATATTTCTAAGAAAATCTGCACAATTTTCTTTTCTTCCTTATCTATACTGTTAGTACCCCCAACTATCACAATCACACCATTTTTATTGTAATTTTGAAGGGAAACTGTATCTTCAATACTCTTGTAAACATGTGATAGAGGTGCTCCAGTATACATATTTCTACTAACCCTGTGACTAAAAATGTTTTCTAGTGGTGGAACACAATTCTTTGCGTGGGTGTCACCAAAAACAATAACTCTGAATGCAATTGAATGCAGAACATGAAAAGTCCTACTGGCTTGTTAAACTAAAACCAGTGGAAAAGCAAATATTTCAGTTGTTCACATTCTCTTAGGTGACCAATTTCCTTTGGTCTGGAAGTCAGCATTGTAAAACCAACTCCGAAAATATTTAATTTTAGACAAATGGGTGGGTATACATATATACACGTACGGTGGCATTAACCCACCCGTCCACCCATACACGTACGGTGGCATTAACTCACCCACCCACCCATACGTGTAAAGTGGCATTTACCCACCCGCCCACCCATACACGTACGGTGGCATTAACTCACCCACCTTCCCATACACGTACAGTGGCATTTACCCACTTGTCCACCCATACACGTAAGGTGGCATTAACCCACCCGCCCACCCATACACGTACAGTGGCATTGACCCACCCCCCCACCCATACATGTACGGTGGCATTAACTCACCCACCCACCCATTCGCGTACAGTGGCATTTACCCACTTGTCCACCCATACACGTAAGGTGGCATTACTTTCTCATGGTTTGCGGTTTTAAGTTTATTTTTGCTAATTTCTGTTCTGTTTGAAGCAATTTATGGTCCAGATGGGGATTTTTCAATAATATCCAAAAAGCAAGAATACCTATTTGAATATTCTATAGCGTTATTCTCACTTTTTTATTGCTTATGTACAACTCTGCTCTTTACTTGAGTTCATTCACTCGATTGAGAATTTTATTTTATTTCAGTGATATAATTCTGTGTTTTGTTTCCATAGGAGCAATTAATAGAGAAAGCAGTTCATCATTCATTTTGTATCTATTGTTCAATATATAGGCTAACATAGCTCTCCTCTGTATGTATTTCCTTATTTGTAACTATCCTGTGTACTAAAGAACTCACATCTAGCTCCTTTTTTTCTAAATACTAGCTACTAACTGTTCAATTGCCAAAAGCATAAAAACCCCACAGTCAATTGCATTATATTTTTGAGGACATTTGATCTGTTGAACAGCTAGATTTTCACTACTTCCTGTTTTATACATTAATATTTTTGAAGCTACAATTTCAGCATCAGCTTGATTTTTATTATTGATTGAATCGTAGTGGAAGAACGTTTACTTTGGTTTGTTGTAAATTAGCAAACTCCAGTGTGATCCTCCTTCAGCTATAATTTTTTTCTATCATTTATGGGCATGAAAAGGAAATCATACCTTTTAATATTCAGTGGATCTAGGTATTTTTTATAATCATTAACATGTTTGACTGCATGTATAATAAGGGGATTGAGGACAGTAGTTTGCTCACATTTCATCGTTAATAAGGTTTATATACAGGGTTATTCTAAATGATGGACCCAATTTAATAAATTCGTATTTATTTAAGTATAAATTCAAAATGAATAATTTATACACTAATGGAAAGAGAAAGATTCAAAGTTTTTTTTTAACCTATTCAAATGAGGAATTGGGCGGTGGCGGCAGTAGTTGCAGAAACGGCCGCTAGAGTTCTCGCGCCAGCCAGCCGCCTTTGTGTTTCATTGTCACTTGTGAGTGAGATGGCTACTGTGCACTCACAGTGAGAGTTTTTTTTCTCAGGCTACTTAAATAGTGAAATATATTTTGAAATAGTGAAAATTATTTTTTTGTGCCTATTTTCTTCAACCAACTGTATAATGTCTCAATGTGGAGTTTGTTTAAAATCTTTTACACCAAAACAAAACATAAAATGTGAGGAATGTAAAAATGAATTTCATCCAAATTGTTTCAAGATGAGTAAGGCAGATTTAGATTGTATGTCTGCTGAGGGTTTGGTATGGAGATGTAATCCTTGTTCTACTGACAGGAAAAGAAATTTAAGATTTGATTCTAGGATTGAATCAGCTAATTTTTCTCTTGAAGATGTTATGAGGGAGCTAAAAGAAATTAAAGAAGATCAAAAAAACTCAATCATGGAGTTTAATACATCTTACGCTAATATGGATGATAAGCTTACTGAGATACAACCTTGTTTCGAAGTCAGTCTGATGAAATTAAGTCCTTCAGAGAGGAATTTGAACGATTACAGGCTGAGAATGTATTATTAAAAACTAAGTGTGAAGATCTGGAGCGACGTCTAATTGACTGTGAGCAATACTCAAGGAAAAACAGTATTGAAATTCAAGGAATTCCATTGGAACCAAATGAAGATGTGCTTAGTGTAGTGAAAAAGGTTGGTGATGCACTTAATATTAACATTGAAAACAATATGATTGATGCCTGCCACAGGCTTGGTAAAAAACAGCACAGTAACGGACCGCCCGGCATTATCGTTAAATTTTTGAGGAGACTGGATGCAGAGGAAGTACTTAGAAAACGGCGTATAAAGAGAGATCTTTCGACACGCTACCTGAACATGCTATCGGATACCACAATATACATTAATGAATCACTATGTCCAACAATGAGGATCCTACATGCTCGGACTCGAGCTTTAAAGCGGGAAAGAGGCCTGAAATATGTTAGGGTGCGAGGTGGAAAGATTTTTGTTAGAAAGGAGGAAAACGCTCCAGTGATAGTGATTGGTTGCCAGGCTGATCTTGATAAGTTAAAAATTTAATATAAAAAAAAAAGAAAAGGTAGGCCTAGTCTCTATAGGTTTTCCTTTATATTATATCCATTTTTTTAAGGTTGTGGTATATATGTTAAACATTTTTTTTATATACAGTATATATGGATGTGGAGTTTAAGTATTTTCTAAGTGCAGTGCTATTAATGTCAGCTGTATTTTTCATTCTCTATAGTAAGCCTATTGAAATATTGTATCATGTTTTTAGCTGTTATGTATGTAGATAAAAATTTATGAACGTGTCAAATCTGAAAGATGTATTTAATAGTAGTAAGAAAAATTGTTTAATTGTTGCAAATCAAAATATAAGAAGTCTTAGATGTAATTTTAATAAATTTGTTAGTGAGCTATCTGTATGTGAAAGAACTCCTGACTTAATTGTTCTAACAGAAATATGGATAACTAGCAATGAAGCTAGTTTTTATCAGATAAATGGTTACAAATTAGTAACAAATTGTAATGATGGTTGTAGGGGAAAAGGAGTAGCTGTTTATTGTCATTTAAAAATAATAACAATAATGGATATTTTTATTGAAAACTTTAATACTGCTGATGTAATTCGAATTGATTTTGAAGCAATAAATTGTAAATTTAATATTCTTGCACTGTACAGGTATCACCAGTTTAAAAAATTGGATTTTATAGATGAATTTCAATTTTACTTGGAAAATAATCAAACTTTTAAAAGTGCAAGAAATTGTATAGTTGCTGGTGATATGAATATTAATCTTTTGGATAATGATACTATAACTGATAAGTATAAGTTGTGCCTAGCAAGTAATGGTTTTAGCTCTTTAATAAATGAACCAACTAGAATCAACAAATACAAGTGTTTCATGTCTAAACCACATGTTCATTAGGACAAAAGATGTCAGTCTTGATATGTTTGGATCAGTAGTTATTGATTCTCAGATAACAGATCATTGTATGTCTGTGGTCTGGTTTCAGGCACAAATGAATGAGCAGATTTATCCTAAATGGCTTTACTCATTTATTGATTATAATAAATTAAACTATTTACTTGAGAGACAGGATTGGTCAACATTATTTTGTTCATGTGACACCAATGGTGCATATGATCTATTTATATCTACTTTGTGTGGGCTTATTGAAAAAAGTAAAACTGTACATAATAGGGAAATTAAAGTTAAAAAGCTAAAATGCTGGATTACTGAGTCAATATGTAATCGAATAAATAAAAGAAATCAGCTCTATAAAAAATGCAAACTACACCTTCAAAATGTTAAGCTTTGTAACTACTATGTAAAATATAGGAACAAGTTAAATTCTGAGATAAGAGAACTGAAACATGATTATTATAGGAAGTTGTTTAAGGACTGTGCAGGAGACGCTAAGAAAACTTGGTCAATAATAAATAATGTTACAGGTATAAATAGTAATAAAAATGATACAAATGTGTATTTGAGTGTGAATAATGTTATCATTAGAGATAAGCTCCAGATTGCAAATGTATTTGATAACTATTTCATTTCGGTTGTTGATAAGTTAAATCAACACGAAAAAGCCTGACAGCTTTTATAACCTGGAAGCAATAAAAAAGTTAAATAGCAATTTACAAGGGCCGTCTATATTTGTTGAATATGTTTCCGAAGAGGAAGTAGTTAGTCTAGTTAACAATCTAAAAAATAGTAAGTCTACAGGGGTTGATGGTATAAGTTCTATGGTTGTTAAAAACATTTGCTCAAGCATAAAAAAAGTTCTTGCATTTATTATAAACTTAAGTATGTCTACAGGAGTTTTCCCTGATGCATTAAAAACGGCTATAGTGATCCCTATCTTTAAAAAAGGGTCAAAGCAAGACTACAATAATTATCGTCCAATTTCGTTGTTAAACACCTTTTCAAAAATTTTTGAGAAAGCTATTAAAAAAGAGTGTTAATGTTTCTAGAAAAAATAAGTTTCTTCAGCAAAAATCAATTTGGTTTCCAATCAGGTATAAGCACTGAGACTGCATTGTTGCACTTTATGAATAATGTTACTAATAACATCAATCTAGGTAAAAAAGTTAGTTGTTTATTTTTGGACATAAAGAAAGCGTTTGATTGTGTGAATCATGATGTACTATTAGATAAATATATAAGTATGGTTTTCGGGGTAAAATACATAATTGGTTTAAAAGTTATCTCCATAACAGAATGCAATGTGTAAAAATTCAAAATTTCATTAGTAATATTAGTGTGCTAAAAAATGGGGTGCCACAGGGCTCTGTTTTAGGTCCAATTTTGTTTTTAATATTTATTAACGATATGTGTGATGGGAATTTTAGAGGACAGGTTACTTCATTTGCTGATGATACAGCTCTTACTTATGTTGCCGGAAATTTGAATCAAATTCAGTTGGATATGAAATATGTTTAGCATCTCTAAAATGGTGGTTTACTGAAAACAAATTGTGGCTAAGCCCTGAGAAAACGGTGTATCTAAATTTCTCTTTAGTAGGGGTAAATTCTGATTTTTGTAGTATAACTTACCCTTGTATTGATTGTTTGTGTAGGTCAAGTAAATGTAATAAAAACTGTGTAAACATTGTTTCATGTGAGTTAATTAAATATTTGGGGTTATATATAAACAGAAAATTAAATTGGAGTATCCAAATTAAAAATTTAAAGAATAAACTTAATAATGTTATAAGAACTATGTATATTTTGAGAGATATTTGTCCTCCAGATATTTTAAGATCTGTTTACTTCTCGTTGGCGCAAAGTAGATTAGAGTATGCATTGGTATGCTGGGGTGGAACTTACATCAGCAACCTTATGCCACTGATAATACAGCAAAAATATCTAATTAGAGTTATGACCAGAAAAAAAGTCTCTGACCATTCATGGCCATTATACCTTAGTTTGAGAATTCTACCATTGAGACATCTTTTTGTTTTTAAAGTTTTGGCAGCATTCTACAAACAGAGTGGTAACTTCCCAAGTAGTATGAATATGTCTAGAAATAAATTAAGAAGTAAGGAAAATATTTGTGTCCCTAGACCATTCATAACCTTTTATAAAAAAAATTATAAGTTTATTGTGCCAAAAATGTATAACTCTCTACCACATGATTTAAAAAATGTAAGCAATGTTAATAAATTTAAGAAGGGCATTTTAAAATGGCTGTTCACCATAGTCAACATAGAAGAGTTGCTGAATTGAACATAACTTCATGGGTAAAAAGAATTATTTATTTATATGATTATTGTATTTTGTTATTGTAACTGTTGTATAATTTGTTTTTTATGTACCATATAACTATTTTGTGTCTAGCTTTTTTGAGTTTTATAAAGACAAACTGTTATTTAAGACTGCACTGATTATATTTAAAAAAGTATATTTCCATAGAAAAACATTATTAAATTCTGATGACAGCAGGTTATGTTATTCAATATGAAGGAACCTCAAAACAGGCTTGCCTTTGAGGCCCTATTGTTTCCCTTTATGTGGGTTGATTTATAGTATAGAATGGAATTATTGTATATGAGATGTATTGATTATACCTACATTTGAGGAAATCAATTATTCTTGATTTCTACAGCGTATCGTTTATAGCGATGAAGCTACGTTCCACCTCAGTGGGAAAGTCAACATACACAATGTACGCATATGGGGTCTACAAAATCCACATGCAACATTACAACATGAAAGAGACTCGCCAAAGGTAAACGTGTTCTGTGCCTTATCTCATACAAAGGTTTATGGACCATTCTTTTTTTCGGAAAGAACTGTGACTGGAATCAGTTACCTGGACATGTTGGAACAATGGCTGTTCCCTCAACTTATGGAAGATTCACAGGACTTCATTTTCCAACAGAATGGAGCTCCGCCCCATTGGCATCTTCTTGTCCGAAACTTTTTGAATCAGTCACTTCCTGGGCGTTGGATAGGACGCATAGGAAATGAAGATCTGGCTCTACACTTCTGGCCACCGAGATCTCCTGATCTCACCCCATGTGACTATTTCTTATGGGGTTACGTCAAGGAAGCTGTTTACGTCCCGCCTCTACCAGCAACTCTGGATGATCTGAAGAACCGTATCACTGCTGCGGTGCACTCAGTAACAGAAGATATGCTTTCTCGTGTGTGGGACGCGTTTGGCTACCGTTTAGATGTTTGCCGTGCAGCACAAGGGGGACATATTGAACATTTATAAATATGTAAAAAAAACTTTGAATTTTTCTTTTTCCATTGGTGTATAAATTATTCAGTTTGAATTTATACTTAAATAAATACGAATTTACTAAATTGGGTCCATCATTTAGAATAACCCTGTACTTATTAATGGTTTCATCATAGAGCCAATTGGGCACAAGAAGTTCTAAGTCTCTAACTTAGCAACTGGCCGCAACTAAGTCTCTAAGATTAGTATCTGTTTGACATTCTTTGTCTATCCCAGAAGTACAGAGTGTTTTAATGTCAACATCAACAGTAAATATTTTATTGTTTTTTCCAAAGGAGTTGCATTGTATTTTAAACTTGAGAAAACATTTTTTAGTGCAGCTATTGGCTATCTGAGGTTGTTAAAAATTTCCTTCAAAACTTTCTTTCTTGTCATAATTACATTTACAGTTTTTTTTACAGTAGTACTTTCTTTATTGATATTTTTCATCTCAGAACCACCCATTTCATAAAAATAATTTTTTTACAAAATTATTTTATTAGCTTACTAATTCATGTACATTATAAGTTATTATTTTAAAGTGAAAACATTAAACACCATATAGACATATTCTGTGTAGTAATACTTGTTATCAGTGATGCTTAGACCTAAATGTTTAAGATATATGTAAATATTTTTTTACAAATGAAATTATAAAATTGTTTACAAATATATTTAATTTCATAAATATTAGTTCAGTGTGATGAGTATTGCACTAATGGTAATAATATCGTCAACTATGTACTTTGTTTTGTAATTAAATATATAGAACTACTAAATTATTGTTAATGAATGGCTACTATAAAGTAAAGGATTGGATATTATTGTTGTCAGTCAGTTTGACAGTTGACTGATAAGGACCACAGTGGTTAAGGTCCAACAGAGTTAGTTAGACTTTGCTCTTGCACATTTGAAGTTGGTTGGTTCTGTACAAACCAGATTTCGTAGATATAATCCTGTACAGTGCTTCAAGTACTACTTTGTTCAGTGGTATTCTATTTCACTTACTGTTACATTAATGTCCAAATTGTATCAATTTGCACTATTGATTGCTGTTAGAATTTAATTAGTAAACTTCTTGATCATAAAAACCAGATTAAAAGCGCAAATTATTACAAATATGTGCTACAAAAGGATACTGTCACTGCAAGCAGAACCATGTGATTAAATCACTTGAAATGTAAGTGCTTTTAAAATGCTAATATTTAGTCAAATACGCCTAGAAAACTTACTATGGCCTCTTATCAATTAAATAATAGTCATCCAAAACTTCTTAAACACTTTAATATAATTGTAGTTTTAAAATTCTAAAATAACTGTAAAAATATATAAGAGAAATATTCTATGCTGCATTATGAAAAAGAGTCAAATCCAAGGCCCCCTTAAAGTAATCTAAGGTATTGCTTGCTTTTTTAAGACTTGTGTTAGGTAGAACGTCTCACTTGTGTAATATTATTCAATCTACTCAGCATGGATTCTTGATCCATAAATATACCACTACAAATGTAATGTATTCTTTTCAATGTCACATAATTTTAACCTTAAGTGAGAGGAAGCAGCTGAATGCTATGTCCTTAAACTTCTCCAAAGCTATTGATAAATTTATTCAAATTTATCCTGTAAACTTCTGCCTTTGCATCACAGGACCATTCCTATTGTGATTTTCCAGCTACCTAGAGAGTTGAAAAATTAACATATAGTATTATTTAGGAATTGTTTGGGACAAGAAAGCAAGCTTATTCTTTGGAAGTCCTTTGAAAGTTGACAACACAAAATAAAAAAATAATAAAACACTCATGGAGATAATTCAAGGTTACTGGCCTTATCTTTAGTCCATCACGAAATAGGATTAATAGAAGATTCTTAATGGGAGTTCTCTAGCAAGTCACTCACGAGAAGTACAAGATAGAATTGACTTACTTGTTATGTTTGTATCATATATTTTTCTTGTCCATGCAGTTTTCTCTATTTTATAAATATCTAAAGCATTTCTTTTGCTTTTTATTTTGTAAAAAAGGTTTTTTGTTAAATTAAGATGTAGCCCTGTAAATACATACATTTTAACAGTAAGCAGACCTTACAGGCTGATTCTGATATTGATTAATAATTCGACATATTCTAAATATGTATAATAAAAAATGGTAGGAAATGTTCTACAATCCTTTCTTATCTTACATATCACATGTTCTGCCAATTAGGCTTACTATCTATCAATATTTTTATGCAACATTTCTTTTTATTTTAGGTTAATCTAACAACATGACCATGGCAAGTGAACCAAGAAAAACGAAAATCAGTGTTTGCAAAGATTTGTTTGGAGCACATTCAGCAACTGAAGACCCATCACTGGAGTATAATTCAAGTCCACTGAAGTCAATTTGGGGAGAGAGCAGTAACTCTAATTCCCAGCTATCTTCTAACTCTGTACTTCTTTCACCTGCTCTTAAAAGAAGCCCTAATCGATTTAGTACATCTCCAAAAACACCAAGGAATGGCAGTACTCAAAAAAAGAAATCCTCTACGCCCAAGAAGCTCAGCAAATATTCTCCATTTAGGAAAAAAATAGTTTATAATGTCAATCCTAGCAATACTATTAAGAAGTTTTTTCCTGTTAAAGAGCAAAACTTGAATGACGTTAAAAATACACCTACCACCAAAGACCCTCTTGGAATTGAAAAATTATACGATTCTGCTCCGTTAGTGAGTCAAAGTACCTTTATTGCCTCTCAGAACTCTCAAACAGATGTCAAAAGTGGACATTTAAATTCCACTATTGAAGAAATGCCAAAACCAAGCACTTCAAAAAGCAATATAACCTCTTATAAAAGTGATCATTCTTTTGAAAATAATGTACAGATGAATAGCAACCCAAATACTCCAATTAAGAAGGACAATTTAACAAAAACACCACAATCGTCAAAAAAACTATCACCTTCATCAAAAATCACTAGTTCCAAGGATGTTTACAGCTCTTTTTTGTTGAGAATTATACTTGAGATGATGAGTGCCAATTTAGATAAAGATGAACAGTTATTAAGTGAAGAAGAATTTCAGTATATCAATGTGTTTAGTCATTTTGATCAACCTTCACAGCGATTGTATGGTCGTTTGTTGAATAGGAAATTGGATTGGATTAGGACAGCTTCAATGAAATATGGTGACATCACTTTGCAGCTGATGTTGTTAGAACAAAATAGATTTATAACTACTGGTAAGGTGATTTTGGTTATGAAAGAAGGATATTTGCTTTCTATTTATAAATGTAAATAAATAACATTTTTACACTAAAGCTAATGCACTTATGTCGTTTTTTCTTTTAGCAAATTTAACAAACTATAATAGTACAATAATAGTTATTTATTATAACTAAATTTAATTTGTATTTATGTTTCATCAAATTCATACGTATACCTTGAATTTCTTATCGTGAGAGCCGTTTCGCTCCTCGAAAAACATCCAAAACATGGTTTTCTTTTACAGTGATTCGGTCCGTAATAATGATTGTATTACAAAGCTTGATGTTTCATTTGATAGGTGAAGACCTGTTCTAGTAGATAACAAGATGACTTTTAAAAACAGTGAAAATTTGTAAAAATTTAATGTTTTTATACTTTTTTACCATTAAATATGTGAACTTTGAATATCATTCTTAACTATTTTAATTTTAAAATTTCATAATAATAATTAACATGAAACATACAGTTGAAATAGAAAACCAAAGAAGCCCGCTGACGATAAGATTACATGGCTACTGTAGAGCTATGTGGACTGTCGACTTCCCAGCGGTGGCTTGACTGTTTGGGAAACAGACGCCTTAAATCTAAAGACCAGGACTTCCTGCCAATACAATTTTTTTTTGTGTTATTTAAACAATTGACTTTAAATAAAAACTGTGCAATTTTTACAATTTAAGGATTTTATAAAGCTGTTATAATGCCAAATTTCAGCAACTTTATTGCAAATTCAAGAAGTATAATATAATAATATTTGTAAAGATTAACATCAAAGGTCTTATAGGTCAATATAGATTAAAATGAACGACCATTAATGGAGCTATATGATAATGGAACTTACAAGTTAACAATGTTTAAACTAAATAATTCATATTGGAAAGAAATGGTGCTTTACAGATACCTTACTTAAGGGGAGCATGCCGTGAAATGGGTAAAAAAATCGATTTTTTTAAAGTGCAATAATCTTGTTGTCCATTTTATTCTGTTTAAGAAAATATATAACATGATATACATTAGTCGCCTATTATCAACTAGATAAAACAAATAAATAATGTCTACACATGTTTTTACGCCACAAGTAGTGTACTCTCCTGACGACTCACTTTGTTTTCACACAACCAGTGTACTGTTTAAGTAATTTATACATATATTATGACTAATAAATGCTAAGATGCATATATTCGTGCACTTCCTGAGCCAGTGATGGAGAAGATAAAACCCATATTTGAGGATTTGTCGGAGCCAGAACTTCTGAAACGTTGCCTACATGGGAAAACCCAAACGAGAGTTTTAATAGCGTTATATGGCAAAGGCTCCCAAAGACTGTTTTTGTAGGCATTAAAACTCTCAAACTTGGAGTAACTGACTCTGTAATTACTTTCAATGATGGATAAATAGCTTAGGCTAATGTTTTGGAGCGCATGGGAATCAACCCAGGAAAGTTTATGATTGACGGCCTTACCAGAATCGACCAAAACCGGATAAAAAAAGCTGACAGAGAAGTGCAGGAGGAAAATAAAAAGAAAAGAGTCGGAAGAAGACTAACAAAAAGGAAACTAGAAGACAGTGACTGTGTGGAATACATTCCAGGAGGTTTTTAGTGCATCAGTGATAGTGTTCGTGTTTAAGTTCAATTTCCCGAAAGTTTAGTTTTTTAGAGTTTAGGTACCGTTTCCATAGAAACTATTAGGAATAGAGACTTGAAATTTTCACCAGTTGTTCCTGGCAGTTTGGTGAGTAGAATGATGCAACTATGTAATATTATCTTCAATTTTAACTGTGTAAATATTTTTATTTTAAGTTATACATGATAAAAATAATAAACATAAATTTAAAATAATTTTATGTTTTTTAATAACTTGCTATAAATTAACTATACTGCATGGGTTTACTTGCTTACATGCATAAAAGCACAAAAAAAATGTCAGATGAATATCTCAAATATTTTCAGAGATATTGGTACCGGTATAGTAGCTTGTTTCCCCATATAATTAACATTAGAGCCTAACTCACAGCGTGCTCCCCTTAAAGAATGTATTCCAAAATAATTTTGTGGGATATTTATTAAATAAATAAGTATTGTCTATATCTGAATGTTCTCAAGATGGAGGGTCAGTTTCCTTTTAGGGAGTAACCAGCCCCTTGCCTATCACTTTTGGCTTATCTGGCAAGGTCTAACTTACTGATAATTATCAGGTTGATACGTAGCAAACTTGGAAGTACTGATATGATCTAACCTCCTTTGTACACTTACTTCCTCTCCTAGTCTGAACAAATTTGATGTCTTGGATTTAATTTTGAATATGTTTTTTTGTTATAGACTGCAGTAATGAATCTTTGGACACATTGCTTAATTTGCTGACAGTTCCAGAATTAAAGAAACTCTGTAAGACTTATAAGCTAACAGAAAAGGGAGTCAAAAGTGATATAATAACAAGACTGGTTTCTAGAGCCAAGCAACCTTCGATAAAAAGTTTCTTTTCTAAAACAGCAAGAGATTCAGCTGGAGAAATTCACCTGCGTAACTAGTAAGTTTGGTCAAATCAATTTTGTTCTAATTATCAATAAAATTACTTTGATTCCTTCTTTAGTAAAATAAATTTCATCGGATCTAAATACTTGATTTTTAGAAAGTTATTTTCCTAAGTACTCAAGATTGCCTAATTTTGCCTCGGTAAATAAGTAATTTTCATTGTATTTCAACTTTTAAAAGCCGATCATATAAGAATTTTTGATTACTATTTGAATGAAGTAAAATTATTTTCATAAAATCTGTTATATGTACAGTGAAAACTGGATTGTCCTCTCTTTATTTTCCGCCAAGTTCTGTTATCCGTCAATGTCTGGGTTCGAGGCACCACGATATGACAGTTGCCGTATGACTTATCCGTCTGGAAGACGACAATTTCCCCCTCCAGCCGTCTTACTCTCATAAGCCTAGTTCAAACGGCCTGTCATCCGTAAGGTCTCGTATGCTGTCTACCAGATAACAGTTGGTTGGAATAGCTCGCCTGTGTACGCCTGACGTACGGACAGGCCGTCCAGGGCTGCCTGAACAGATACCGTACAACATGGGGAAAGAGGCGGCACTACAAAGGCCTGTGGTCTGAGATGAAGTTTTAAGCCGCGACGCCTACTCAGGTCATGGGTCGTTGGAACGGTCATGTCTGATGATACACAGGCGACACGCTATCCGTGTACCGACATCGGGCCGCCTGATGTCTGTGAAAACACTGGCCGTGGGAACTGGGCTTTAATATATTACACTGTACTGCAGTTTAATTTTAAGAATGTTGATAATTAATTTTTGTGCTCATTTCATTATGTACAAGCTTATGTTTTACCTTAAAACTAGGCCTACTGTAATAAAAGCGTAATTGTGACCTGCAGTATATACATTCTGTAACATGTTTTTTTCTAACCTTTTCATTCTCATTTCGTTAATCAATATGTACTATACAGCATTAAAATTTAACGTGCGTAGGCACTAATAATAAATTTCCAGCGATATAAGTGTGAGTGGGTGAATTCTTTATAATCCGTCTATTCCCCAATCCATCACGGTCGTGGTCCCGACCCCTGACGGACAATACCAAGGCTAGTGAAGAGGAGGTTGGCACACTTCCTATACTGTAATGATGCTTCCGTTTAGAGGGGTCTGTGACGTCACTGCTAGACCTGGCTGCCTCTGTGTAACTAAGCGCATACGGGGAATACGAAAGGTTTTTAGTTAGGAATCAATATAATATATTAATTAGTAAAAGTGTAATATTTGTATAAAAAAAACATAAACCACCTGTATAAATTTTACATTACTGTTTAAACACAACTCATTATAATTTTATATTCTACTTCAGTATATTTACATTTTTTAAATTCACAAACTAAATAGTTTTACAATTCTACAATTGTAAATCAATTGTTGATGTTTCTTCGTTGTTGCATTAAGTATGTGGAAAATTTAATAGGATAATAAGACACAAAAGTTTACCTTTTGTGAAAATACTTGTAATTGACAGTAATATTAGTGATATGAAAGAAAATAATACATCTATTTTGAATCTAGATTGAGCAATCAAAATTGAATTACCATAATATACAGTATTAGCTGTACCTGCCCGCTTTGCCGGTCATAATATTGAGTTTGGTTATTTAATTTAATCTAATATCCAATTTAGAACAGCTGATGTTATGTATAATTTACTACTGTACTTAATTATTTTTAGTTTACCACAATTTTATTAAATTTGTTTTACTACTGTACTCAATTATTTTTAATTTACCACAATTTTATTAAATTTGTTTTTATTTAACAGCTGTTAATCAAATAAATAAATGAATTAATAAAGCTCCATAAGAATACCATGGGAATTTTGGAGGCCGGTAGGCTGGAGTTCTGTTGACTTAGTGAGCAAATCCTTTCTTAGTGAGCCTCTAGGGGCCAAGATAAACCTATGTACAAAATTTCAAGTCAGTTGGGCGTATAGTTTTGGAGAAATCGTGACGAGTGGTAAATGACTTATATATAGATTACGGTATTTTTTATACAATACACACATTGTAAAATATAAATATCAAGTTTATTTTTGTAAAACAAGTAAAACTTTTAAGACAGGTTAAAATTTAAAAGTATCATAAGTTCAGAATCATGATAAATAAAACCATTAACAAATTTTAGAAACATTCAGTTTCTGAAGAATAGAAAACATCTCAGAACTACATATTTACTTTATTCTATAACAGTACCAAATAACCATACATATTTAGTGACTGTGACGTTGTAACAGTTTTACTGAAAATAATACCATTTATTCCTTCCATAAAACAAACAACGAAACCAAATTACAATTTTTGGAATATCATTGCC
Source organism: Stictocephala bisonia (assembly GCA_035578905.1). Lineage (NCBI taxonomy): Eukaryota > Metazoa > Arthropoda > Insecta > Hemiptera > Membracidae > Stictocephala > Stictocephala bisonia. The sequence goes on along the minus strand of JAQJVL010001669.1, from coordinate 133,710 downwards.
ACAGTAACAAGTTCCGTAACAGTGTTACAGATTACATAAAAAGATACTGATAAGTTCAGTTTATTCCTTTACAAACATGATAAGCCACATCTGCAGTGATAGATAACCATAAAACAATAGTTTATTGTTTTTAGTATCTAAATACTTATCTATTTAGAGTCAAAATAGAGTCGAACTTTGATAACTCGAATATCAAAGGAACTCCTTATTCCTTCGAGTTACGTATCGTTCAAGATATGAATAGTTTGTGTTATGGAGGTTATATTTTTACACCATTCGACTTACAGAAGTAAACGAGATATAGAGGTCATTTAAATAAAATTCGAGTTATAGAGGTAAAAACTACATTTTAATTTCCTACTACTAAGAACAAATCTAGCCTATAACTATAACTAGATACAATACCCACCCGCCCACCCTAACACATACAGTGGTGATGACCAGCCTGCTCACCCATACCCATACACGCACAGTGGTGATGACCAGCCCGCCCACCCATTCACGTACAGTGATGAAATATACTGTACATATTCTATAGCAAAATAAGGGAAAAAATTAATGCAATGTCTATTGACAAACTTAAAAATAATCCGTAATTTTCTTTTGCTTAAGGCTGTCGGCAACACAAGAGTGGTTGTAGCGTGTGACTAGCAGACAAAACAATTTGTAGTGGTTGTCGTGGGACAGATGACTCATCTACTCCTTCTTTGTATTTTACCCGTTTTTGAATTATCAAGGTAGGGCCAAAAAACTTCTAGTTATAGAGGCAAATTTCGGCATTTGGAGGTCCATTTTAAAGAAAGTTTGACTTAAATATTGTACTTCAGAAATAGAGGTAAATTATCCCGGAGTTCAACTTATTGTAGTCAAATTTAGCAAGAAGATTTTTTTAAGTTACGAACAGTAATTTTACTCAATTTATGCAAGTTTTCTTGAGGGAACGATAAAAATTCAATTTATCTAGGAATTCGGGTTAAACAAGTTCGAGTTATCAAAGTTCGACTGTACTAAGCCATAACAGTGGAGTAAGCCTGACAATTAACATGTAAAAGAATAGGAAGCCATATCCAAAGCTCAAAACTATTTATAATAGTGTAGAAATAACTTGCGATAATGGTAAACAGCTGATTGGAGTGGGAGGGATAAAGGTTTCTTCAAAGTAAATGAGTCTACTCACATTGTCAACTCTTAGCGGAGTTGAAAAATCAAAGTTGATTCTTTCTTAAGAGTCGTATCACCCATCACTAATTAAAACAAATAATCACAAGCACTAAATGTATGATTTGGTATGGAAAGATTGATTTACTGTCAGTTAGCTTGCACAGTGTGGAAAGAATGTTGCTTGTTTGTAAATACCTTTTATCTCAAAATATTTTTGTAACCATTTTGATTTTAATGTTGAAAAATAAACATATCAGTAATCCAATTCTCAAATTTTGTTTTAATGTTTTACTCCATCATTAGTTCTTTGCCATAGATATTAATAAATGTTTATTGCTTATAGCATTTATTTTGTCAATTTTGTTTTATTACCCCCTAACAGTTTAAATGTGTTTGAGGTGACTACATTTCAAATAGTGAAGTAATTTCTCTTTTTCAGTATTTATGAGCAGCTGGGAGTTGTAATCAAGGTAGAACAAGGTCCAAGGCAAGCATTTCTTCACTGCCTTTTGTTTTTTTCCTATCCTCACTTCAGGGGACTGGAAAGAGACAGGTTTAAAGATCAACTTGCTCTTGTCGGTGAGCTGCATAATCTTACCTTTCCGTATTATGAAGTGTGCCGCTCTACAATTTTTCAGTCTAGAGAGCACTTTTTAAGGTAAGTTGGTTTATTACAATATTTTGAGTTAACTTTAGGTATTTAGATAACACATTTTGAGTAATATCATTATCAAAAAGTGAAATATTGTTCTTAGTTATTTTAGTACTTATTCAGTTTTAATTTTGAAGCTAATGTTCATATACTTACATCAATATTCAATCAAATGTACATTTTAAATATCTATTCCTAACCAACTATCTTGTAAAGAACTTAATTTATATTTCACAGTTGAAATATCTGAAGCATTGAGAAACCAGACTGGGATACACCATGTTATCTGTCATGTTACGAAGTCATTTATAGCTGTTAAGGTGTTGGCTCTTTGAGAAACCAGACTAGGATACCATGTTATCTTTCAAGTTACAAAGTCATTTATAGCTGTTAAGGTGTTGGCTCTTTGAGAAACCAGACTAGGATACCATGTTACCTTTCATGTTACAAAGTCATTTATAACTGCTAAGGTGTTGGCTCTTTGAGAAACCAGACTAGGATACCATGTTATCTTTCATGTTACAAAGTCATTTATAGCTGTTAAGGTGTTGGCTCTTTGAGAAACCAGACTGGGATACCATGTTATCTTTCATGTCACAAAGTCATTTATAACAGTTAGCACTTTGAGAAACCAGACTGGAATACCATGTTACCTTTCATGTTACAAAGTCATTTATAACTGTTAAGGTGTTGGCTCTTTGAGAAACCAGACTGGGATACCATGTTATCTTTCATGTTACAAAGTCATTTATAACTGTTAAGGTGTTGGCTCTTTGAGAAACCAGACTAGGATACTATGTAATCTTTCATGTTACAAAGTCATTTATAGCTGTTAAGGTGTTGGCTCTTTGAGAAACCAGACTAGGATACCATGTTATCTTTCATGTTACAAAGTCATTTATAGCTGTTAAGGTGTTGGCTCTTTGAGAAACCAGACTAGGATACCATGTTATCTTTCATGTTACAAAGTCATTTATAACTGCTAAGGTGTTGGCTCTTTGAGAAACCAGACTAGGATACCATGTTATCTTTCATGTTACAAAGTCATTTATAGCTGTTAAGGTGTTGGCTCTTTGAGAAACCAGACTGGGATACCATGTTATCTTTCATGTCACAAAGTCATTTATAACAGTTTATAACAACATTTATAACCTATTTTGACGAGAAATCATCACCAAAGCAGATGGCAACAGTTTCACGGCCAAGTCTTTGTAAAATTTCTGGTGAGGAGATCCAACCCTTCACCTTCCAATGCAACCACCTTTAATCGGAAAGACATCAGGATGTTGATTGCTTATATTACTGGACTTGGCCACTTCAGGAAACATCTGGCAAAGATTGATAGGGAAGACACCGATTGCCGGCTTTGTGGTGATACTTTTAAGTCTACTGAACAGCTGCTAATTGAGTGTGAAGCTCAGGAGAAGGAGAATTTTCGGGGTTGAGCTCACAGAAGGAAGAATGGTAGCTAGCCTGTGGAAAAAGATGTATCAATCAAATGCTAAGAAGTCATCAAAATTGCTCATATTGAATGAATACTACTACGATTTTGTGAAATTGCTTTATCTTGTATATGTCACAGCAAGAGGAGCTAATTTATTGCTTGGTTTTTTGTTTGTAGTGGATTTGCAAATTGGTTTGTTTTGTTTGTGTCTTATTTTAATGACATCTGGCTACAAGCCCTCTAAACTCTATTCTAAAAGTAAAGAGGTTTAAGTTTAATGATATCTGGCTATGAGCCCTTTAACTCGGTTGTTCTAAAAGTAAAGAGGTTTATTTTTAGTAATTTATTTTAATTTATTTAGGTACGAGACCGCCTTATTGGAGTCATCAGAATTGCTTGAAGCAAAGGAAGACAAGGATTGGGAGAGTGCTCTTAAGAAGTTGAGAGAAATTGAAAAAAAGCTGGAAAGTTATTTGAACAATGAAGAAAGAAGGTGATAATATTAATTTCTATTCCCTTCATTTCCTTCTTAGTATTACCAAGAGGTTTTTATAAATATACAAGTGAAATAATGACTTTTATTCCTTTAAGTTACAAAATATTTACACAAAAATGATTCTGGAATATAACTAATCACTGTAGCAAGTTATGTAGTTAGTGAAAGATATGAAATAAAAGGACAAAATATTTACAAGAACTAAAACAGCCTAGTTCACTGATAAGGACATGTGATGTGCGGCTTACTGCGACGAATATGCCTAACTGCTCTGATAATTACTTGATGGTATATGTAACAGAACTAAGTGAATAATAAAACTAAAATTTACATCTACTTGCTCATATTGTTATTTAGAATATAAAAAAGACATTTTAAGCTAAAACAAAATTGTACTGTAAAATAACTTTTAAAAATTTAATAAACGAAACAGTGTTTTCCCGTTCAAATAAATAAATACAATCTTTAAAAATAACAAAAACATAGTTTAATATACATACTTACACAACTAAACTAGTACACAATTATATAATACATAACAATTAACTATAACCTTTTACAAAATTGAATAAATAAATGAGTTGGGAAGAATTAAATTGCATAACTAGTGATAGAGCTTTAAATTGATCGATTTGCAAGAAATCTAATTCTTCTAAACTTAAAAGCCAGTTCTTAATTTCCCTACAAAAAGATTTTGAGCTCTTAATATCTTTTAATTTTTGTGGAACTTGGTTAAACAAATGAGGTCCAAGGTATGAAAGTTAACGTCGGAAAGCATATTTTCGAACTTTGGGCTTTATAACAGTGCCCCTGTGTAAATTTTTTGTGAAGTATTGTTTTTTGCATAACATTCTGGTTGCCACTTCTAATAAAGAATAATCGCAGTACTTTAAATATGAACAAATATTGTACCGGGAAAATGTTTAGCTGTCGATAAAGTGGATAGGAGGAGTCTCGTTTTCTCTTTTTCAAAATTATATGAATAAAAGTATTTTGCATGATTCTGATATCATATACTATTGATTTGGCTGCTGAACCCTAGCAAATATTGCCATATTGTAATCTGAAGTGTATTAGTGCATGTTATAGTGTAGACAACAATTTCACATCACAAACGTTTCTTAAAAAATAAAACTTTCGTACATTACTTCTCATCTGATTTTGCAAAGTGTAAATATGTTTCTTCCAACTCATTTTTTGGTCAAAGTATGAGCCTAAGTATTTAAAATAACAAACTTGTTCAATTTCTATATAGTTACAAGAATTAAAATCTATGCACATTTCATTATGATATTTTACTGATTTTCAAAATTAAAACTTCAAATTAAAATTTACAAATTTTGTTTTACTAACACTGATTAACATTTTATTTTCGTTTGCCACGACTTCAACATTTTTAATCATTATTTATTTTGAACCACACTCTATTTTTACATACATCGGCATATATATCAGCAAAGGCGCTAACTGTACCATTAGAGGTGTGTTTTAACAGATAATTTATAAAGATAATAAATAGATAAGCAGATATTACTGAGCCCTGTGGAACTCCTGTTCCGACGCAAAGTGGTGCGCTAACGTTATTGCCTATCTTTACTTGGTGAACTCGGCCAGTCAAAAAGCTCCGGAATCACTGGAGAGCAACGCCTCTGATTCCAGCCATCTTCATCTTATTCAGAAGAATATTATGGTCAACCAAATCGAAAGCTTTTTTAAAATTGACGAAAACTGCACTTGTTTTCTCTCCACGATTTATGTTATTGTAAATTGTACTAATACGTCCTCTGTGCTTCTACCAAAAGTGAAACCATATTGTTTATCGTACTGGAAATTTGTATTGTTTAGGAAACAAACTAATCTATTTTCCATGCTTTTTTCTATTATTTTTGAAAAAACTGAAAGCAAACTGGTCGGACGTATTTCATTGATGCTAATAGAATTGGATTTTTTGTAAAGTGGAACAACTATACTTTGTTTTAGTACTTTTGGAAACGTACCTGTCAAAAAACTTAAATTTATTATATGAGCAAGTATCGGTGAAATACGAGAAGCAATATTTTTCAAAAGTTCGACACTAAAACAATCAAAACCTGTAGACTTCTTGTTTTTTAATTTATTAATAATATCTTCTAATTTGGTCTCATCAACCGCAGAAATAAAAAAAGATTGTTGTTGAATATACAGACCTTTGTTCAACCCCTGGTTAACGCTGCTTATCTTATTTGTAAGGCTAGGAACATTTACTAAATATGAATTGATCTCATTTGCAATCAGCTGAGGGTCCTCAATAACAGTGTTATCTTCTAAAGCTATTTTAACAATACTCTTCTTATCAGCAACACCAGTTATTTTGTTAATGACTTGCCACTGCTTCCTGCTGTCTCCTTCACAACCATTTATTAAGTCATTTTTAGTTTGTTTGATATCGACCTTTAATATTAAAATGTAACAGTCAAAATATTTTTTAAAATTATTGTCATACGGCCTTTTTTTTTTTATTTTATATAACACTTCGTTTTTTAATTCTATTTAACAAGTTGTTATTAATCCAAGGACTTATTTCTTTTGCTTTGGAAAGCTTATTTGAGTATTTCACCTTAACCATGTTACATATTGCTATTTCATTTAAAATATTTACAAATTTATTGTAACAATCATTAACATCTGTCGATGCCAATATACTATTCCAATCAATACGCTTTGTTTCAGAATTTATTGATTTAAAGTCGTACACCATTCTATGCGGCAATTTAATAACTTCTTGATTTTTCGGCCTATCTAATCTAACCATTAACCCAAGGAGGCAGTGGTCTGTCAAACCAATATCAAATATTGTACTGCTAACTTCTTTTATATTTTTAACTCTGATAAAGATGTGATCAACACAAGTAGCACTAGGTAATGTTACCCTAGTAGGATCATTAACTACAGATATAAACCTGTTATTGTACATAAGATTTTTATATTTTTTAACAAATGGTAATTCTTTCAGTATGTCTATATTTAAATTCCCAATCAAAACAGTATTTTGTGAAATATTTAATAGCTTTGACTCTAATTCAATGATGAAATCATATTCAGAGAAATTATGTAACCTATATATACAAAAAATATTCAGAAAGTAGTGTTCAACCTGGCCACGCCTTGGCTGTGATTTAGTCTGATATTAATTATAGTCGTTGTGAAAAAAGTAAAAGTTGTGAAAAATAAAGTGGTTAGTTAGAAAAATAAAGGTTGACCGTTTATTCGATTTTATCTTAAATAAAATAACTTATCAGTTAATAATAACTAAAGCTTCCGTTAACGACCGCATCAAGGTGTTATCTACAGTATTTACATCAATAAACGTTTCGCTCATGCTGTGATACAACATCATATAAACGGGATATTATATACAAATCATATCCTGTAAGTTTATTACAGTGACAGATGATTGTTTATTTACCAAAACAACTGATAAGTTTTATTTTGTAGGCTTAAGCTGCCTTGGTCATTACTAATAACAAAAGCTTCCAGTAACGCCCGCGTCAAGGTGTTATCTACAATATTTACCCCAAACGTTTCGCCCATGCTGTTATTAGTAATGACACCAGCCATTTAAGCCTACGAAGTAAAATTTAACAGTTGTTTTCATAAATAAACAATCATCTGGTCACTAAAATAAACTTACAGGATATGATTTGTATATAATATACACAAATAATCAGCTGGTTACAGAAGTACTTTTGTTACCATTCAACCAATCCTAACTGTCTACTTGATTCACCAAGTTTCTCACAGCCTTACTTTAATTACTTTTCTTACTTTAAAAAAATGTTAGAAATTAAATAAAGCAATCATAGTCATTTTCATAATGCTTCCTAAAATGATCAATGCTTGTACAATTACAAATCGTTCATGTAGCATTTTCATGGTCGGTAGGTTTGAAGCAGAGTCACTGCCAGGCTTCCTGAGGAGGTACACGGCAGGAGGCTGCTATGTGCGGGCGATTAGCTCATCCGTAGATGCCTTGAGGAGTCGAGATCCCACATTGATTGAGTCCTGTCTGGAGATGTTGTTGGGTCAACGGCTGTTTTACAGTCACCGTCGTGGTCAGTGGTACGAACAGTTGGCCCTTTTGCACCAGATCAACCACAAGGATAACGAAAAGGTGCCGTAGTGATAAATCAGATCATAGATTGGTTTTCTTCAATCAGAATTGAAATTCTAGTTACTATTTAACTATGAATTTATATATTACAACTTTGACTTTATAATTGTATTAATTTTTAATTATATAAAACTGTACTACCCCTTGTTTATACTGTATTATTACATACAAATAGATATCTCATATAGTAGGAATATTAGTTCCAGTAATTTGGTTAGTTAGTGAGATCTGCTGGTTTAAACATTACATGGGACTACACTAGCGCTCCAAAGGGGACCACAAAAACAGCTAATTTGAGGCACAAAATTTAACATTGGGTGAGAAATCTATCTGTCTACTTATTAAATCAAAACTACTATACCCACTGTAAGTATTTGTAGAATGTGTAAATAACCATAAATATTTATAGCAAATGTCAAAGAAAATGATAAAATCCATATTCAAACTACTTAGGAATTCTAACCTAAATACTTTATTTGATTAACTATATTAGTGATTTGTACAATTGACTTTAATTATATTGGTTTCTTTAACCAAAGTTATGTAAGTTTTATTTGGTCTGTTATACAGAGTGTCTTTTTGAAATTGGACAGTTGTTGTTTTGCATTAATTACTTGTTTTGACCTGAATAACGGTGGACACTTGCGATAGTTGAAATTAGACATCTGGTAAAAAATTCTTTCCATATAAATGTATTCATATTTACTATCACATTTTCACTTCATTTTAAGAAGATTATTGAAAGTAATATAATAATTTTTTCTCATTCATGTAATTTTTATATTTATTTTTCATATTTTTTAATAAAACTTCACTTGCCAGTTGACATGGGCCTACAGGCCTGCGTCAATTTTATTCAACAAGTGAAGTATCAACCTTTGGCTCAGTGGGGATTCGAACCTGGGAACTTGCCCTCCGCAGTCCGAAGCCTTTATCTACTGAGCCACCACGCCGGCAATATTCATCCCAAACAGATTTGTCAATTCTAGGCATAATCTCTATATTTGTATCTCCTATAATATAACTATTTTATTTTTAAGTGGTTCCACAAAATTAGTCTAAACGGCAATTTAACTCTTAGATTGTTCTCGGATAACAGTGTGTTATGCACAAATTGTTGGCACTAGTGGCGGAGTGCTGTAACCCAGCTACTTGAGGCAAAATGTTGTGGATGATCCGCTTAGTGTTTGCCATCGACATTGACATTCTAGAGACGTCTAGGATGTCCAAATTGGGTGGTAATCAATGTCTGAATGGTGTTTGGAGAAGAGAACTGAGTATCCAACTTGTTAGTTAGCTGAAAATCAGACCAATACTAAGTGGTTTGGATCCATGTAAAGCTGTAGGTGTCTTAGTTGCCTCTTATATTCACCCATATCTTTACGATTGGCATCTTAATAATGAATAAAATCAAAATAGGATCAAAGACATAAATGAATAAGCTTTATTTTACTATACCTCAAACTAATTATATTAAGGTAAATATTCATGATTTTGTGTGATTAGGCTAGCCAGACAGTACTCAGGGGATTGAGGGATGAGTACATTGACGTAATATCTCGTCACATGCTGTCTACTCGGGCAGCAATGCTGGAAGGCCGCAAGAAGAACGGAGTTAAGGATTACCTAAAGGATGCCCTGGCAACACAGAGAGGTCTGGTGGATACTCTGGATGAAGCTCCTTCAATCACCATCACCAAACAAGTTCTTAATAGGTACAATTCTTTACAAATGTCTAACAATGAAATAGCCTATTACACAAGCTTTACTTTTCCTTATCACATTTAATTCTTCATTGCCATCTGTCTGCCAGAATTTATCTTATGCAATTTTTATCAAACCACACAAAGTCTTGTTTGAGCCAATTTACTTTATTCTAATTTCATAGTGTTGGGATAGCAAATTCACTGTCTTTTACAATAGTATAATACTGTTATTTGTAGAATCCGCTACCTTTTTCTAAGTCCAGTAAACATTAACTCTAAAACAATATGTCACTTAAGGTCCACATTTAATAATAATGAATTTAAATTATTTAGTATTAGTTCTCTATTAGAAATACTTAATATCTTATCTAGAATATATGTTTTCTGGTAATAACTGTGTCAAGGTGATATGTATACTTTGTACATGATAACCAGACGTTTTGCACATGCTGTGATAAGTTAGTATTTACCCATACTCACCCACCCATACATGTACGGTGGTATTGATGTATGGGTATTGGAAACACCATCACATCACTCATACACGTACAGTGGTGTTGACTAGAGGTGTGCGATGTATCGAAAAATCGATGCGATTTGATTCAAGACTTGTCAAAATGTTGATTCACCAGAAGTAACGTGATGCATAAACAATATCGATATCTCAAAATTATTCTGATGTGCCAAAATGAAGAATTATTAAGAAAAACGCCTCTTTAATCTATAATATTTATTGGTGTGTCTATTAGAACTACTACTTTGATGTTTTAAATAAATTATTGTACAGTAAAATAGTTATAAAATACTCGAGTTTGTTTACGTTCCGAGTACAGGGATGTGCGGGATTGGACACAAACTTTATTATATCGTGATAACATATAGAGTTCGAGAGTTCGACTGCGAGAAAACTCATAGTGATATGAACATGATATAAGCCTATCGAGCAATGCGTATAGGTGATGCATCTATTTCAGTTAGTCGGCAATTATTTTGGGATCAGTATTTGATAACAAATAATACAAATTGTTGCGAATGTAGTTGATTGAAATAGTGAAATAAATTAGGCTGAAAGTTGAATATTGCTGATAACTAGGGGTGTGCGAGTAGTGTTTTTTGTGTTCGAGCTGAGTCAAGTCGAGTAGTTGGCATTTTTTTTTTTTTTTGAGTATAGAGTATTTTCGAGCGAGTATTTACAGAAAGATTTCCTGTTCACCCAAGACAAGGCAGATACCATCCTAAGCTTATGTTAAGTTTTGCCAGATTCGTAAATATGTACACCTAAACTGAACACAATAATTTTGATTTGTTGTTTGTAACTGTAACATTTGATAAATAAAACTTTTTACTTCCTGGCTTCGTACATTTTTATGTTACATTGTTTGTTTGACCTATTTCATTCATGACTAGTATGATGGGAGAAAGTATATTATTAATTTAAACAACTTGGATTATGAAGATTTCATCTGTTCACTCATATCACGGATCAGATTTTTTATGCAAGCCAGTTAAGCTGTTTCACAGCCGGCCAATATGTTTATTTGGTGGTTCCTTCAAAATGTACTGCGCAAACGTACAGTAGCGAAGCTTGTCAAACTGATGCTAGAATTCAGGCGTCATTGCCAAAAGCAGTCAGTTGCTCTCAGAACTGCCTCTTCTCAACAAAAAATTGATTGTGTATACACAGCATGAAAAGTGGATCTGCGGAAATTTAATTCAGTAATAACAAGGTTACAATTAACCGGAAATAAGCTGTGAATTATATAATCAAATTTGAAAATCTGGATGACAAAGTAGTTCAATCGATCGATAATAACTAATCAGATTTACTAAGCATAAATTTTAAAGCCGCTTATGATGAATTAGTTTTTTAATTATGATCGGTAATGAAATGTGTGTAACTTGAAACTACTTCAATACATGAGGCTATACTGAACAACAGATAAATAATTATTGTATTTTATAAAGATAAATTTATGAATACCTGGCATATTCGAATGAAAACCATAGATGTAGTCGGCTAATATAATAGGTCTAACCGATATTGGCAATGAGATGCAGTCTGAAATATCAGCTAAGTACCAACTAGTGATACAATCGTTTGATAAGGCTTCGGTGTAATAAAAATTATTTTCGGAATCTCTGAATTCGTCGTATTTAGTTTTATTTGTTAAAAAGGTCTTCCAACTACATTTTTCTCCTTCACTTGGATTGATTGTTTTGCACTTTACTTTTACATCGACATTGACGCAGTAGTAAAAATATAAACAGGCAACCGTTCAGTGAGTTTACGAATCAAAAGTATCGTATTTTATCACCTTTTACACTCCAACTGTGCTATTGTCTAACCTAGTCAGGAAACCGTTCAACAATTTGACAGAAAAAAATATTGTATGCGTAAATGTTGTATACAGTTTTGGTGATCTACGGTGTTTACGGAATAAAAATTAATTTGCGTTCGCCACGGATATCTATTTTTTATTGGACGGAAAATAAATCAATTATGTTATGTTACACGCTGCTAGAAAGCCATTACCATATTTTATATGATACTGTATTTTCTTACGTCAAATCATTGGACGATTTCCTGTTCATACTTCAATCGAGTCACGAGAAGTACGATAATTTCAGTTCTGAAAAGGAGCTGAACGGTTCTTTTCGTACATCACAACCAAGATGGACTTTCGCCTAGAAAAGATGGGAAGTTCAGTACTTGGGATGTAAAGTGACATGTTTTCGGATTCCTTTTGATTGAGCGAAAATATGCATATTTTCCACGGCGTACAGACCATTACATTTCTGTCGGTAACAGGTATTTTTTAGCATCTTGATCCGGATCTCGTCTCCTTTCTTGGCTAATAAAGACCAGTAGCTGGTATTTTACCCAAAAGAGGTTAGTACTTCTGTTTGAATCACGCTATTTTAGGTTAGGATACAAATGACTAATAGAATTTATCAACAAACATAAGTGATTGCTACTTTCCCAGCTCTGTTGTTGTCTTTGAATTTAACTAGTTCAAATCATAATGAACGAACTCGTTCCGTTCACTACGTTGACTCGTTCATTTGACTGTCGTCGTGTACTACAAATTCTTAACCGTATTTTTAAGTTCATAATTATGCATACTAAACTGATGCCGGCGTGGTGGCTCAGTGGCTAAGGCTTCGGACTGCGGAGGGCAAGGTCCAAGGTTCGAATCCCCACTGAGCCAATGGTAGGTACTTCACTCGTTGAATAAAGTTGACGCACAGGCCTGTAGGTCCATGTCGACTGGCAAGTGAAGTTTTTTTTAAAGAACAAAAAAAAAAAAAAAAGATAACATATGATTAAGGGTAAAATAAAACACATGGAAGCGTACAGTATTCATTCATAACTTATAAAATTTTTTACTCTTAAAACTACTGTGAAATACAACTACTCGATTGACTTCGAGTAGTTTCGGGTACTTCAAGCCGAGTTCGAGTAGTAAAATACTCAAAATTTCGAGTACTCGCACACCTCTACTGATAACACCAGTTCATTCGGTACCGTGATTTTTGCTATTATTTCCTATCTGATAGGGTACATGGCTTCTTCAGTCCATATATTTTACAAAACATTTCTCAATCAGAATACAGTCTTATTTTGTTTTCTTTTATAAATTCAAACGTGTTGCATTTTTAATGGTTCATCGATTTCATTTCTATTAGTCCATTGGCACTCTTCTAAAATACATTACTCAAGATTATTTAAATTTTTTTAAGAGTATAATTATATTTTAATTATTAAAAAAATTATTAACATCTATTTCCAAAAATGTTATTGGAAAATATATTAAATTAAAATAATATATAAACTCCCATTGTACTCAGTAAATTACATTATATTGCATATGTTGATACTGTTTTATGAATTTTAATATACTGTCAAAACAATAATGGAATTTTATACTTAAATTAAAATGACGCTTCTTCAAAATATTCTGTTATTTAATAAGTTTTATTTATCTATTCTTATGTAAATTTATATTAATTTTTATTTCAGTTAACTCATCCTCAGTTTAAAAAAATCAACAATTTTATAAGGTGTCAGCATTTTCCAACAATGAAAGTGAATAAAAATAATTAAGTTGTTTTCTATTATTTTATACATTATTCATTTTGCCTGTGAAATGTATTATTTTAACTGTAAGAAATTAAATTTGTATAATTTTGTCAGTTACTCTCCCACAACAACAGTAAAGTACAACTATTGGCATTTAAATTTAATAAATTTAATGCAGAGCCGTCAACTTTTTTTATTACTTGCTTTTTCTATATTTGTCCCTCTTTTGACTTAATTACATAATCATGCTTAGTGTTAGATAAATTTATTAAGCCTTAAAATTCTATTTCAAAATAATTGTAATTTATTGTGCTCCTACTGCATTTTGTGAATCACTTCATCTTACATACCGTATAATATTTTAAACTGATCTTCTTACTTGTATATAAAGTTTATTTTTATATTTTTGTTTCATACATAAAACATTAACTAGCTAACATTTATATGTTAAATAAATGTATGTTTTAAATTACCTTTCCTTGTACTAGCAATATACGGTACCTGTAACAAAAGGTATTATTGTTACTCGGCTCCTTCTAAGACTTAATAAAAACTGTATTCTGAATTCTGTATGTGTGCATCAAATCAAAATTCTTTGAATCGCATCACTGCATCAAATCGAAAAAAATTTGCTGCATCGCACACCCCTAATGTTGACCCACTCATTCATGTACGGTGGTATTGACCTAGCCTTCCATATATGCATGATAGTCACAGTGAAACCACTGAGGATGCAATATCACAGCGTTGGTGAAAAGTCTGGTTATCTTATAAATAGTGTATATAGCACCTTGACACGCTTGTCGCCGGAAAATATAGATTTTAATTATGACACAAGCGGCGTTGGCCTAAGATCTAAGAATATCTTATCTGTTACAGTAACCGACCAGGACTGAAACAAGTCTATGTTCAAGATGCAGAAGATGGAAAACTGTTGAGTTCGGTTGAGGAGGTGGCAAGGGAACACTTCCGGCTTCAGGGTTACACTCAAGGTCATTAGTAATAAGTTGAATGTATATATCACATGTTGAAGGAATGTGAATTACCAACTAGATCATGAATTCTTCATTTTTTACAATTTGATAATAAGGATACTTTTGCAAAAATTAAACATTAGAAAATTTGGTGCTATTTTAGTATGTGTTTCGCTAATACTTTGTTTCTTAATGAATCACATAATATTTATGCCACACTAAAATATTACTAAAATATCATCATATTATGTTTAATTTTGGTGTAATAGACTTTTTATTGTTAAATTATGAAAAATGAAGAATTAATATTGTTGTTGGTATTCACACTTTTTCAACAAGTAATATTTTCGAGATTTAATGCCTGTTAGTGCTGATCTCCATACCACCAGATATTGATTATTGTTCAGATGAAAAGTACACTTAGATCTGAATTTGTCTGATTTTAGATTTGTTATCCGACAATATTAACTTGTCAAAAAGCAAAAGTTCCTTCAACCACTTTCAGTACAACACCATATTTCATAATTTGTGACATTGAAAGAACATGAACCATCTCAAAAACTTAAACAAGATCAACTATCCAGTTCTTTTTAGAGCATAAAACAACTATTGTAAATGGCATTCCACCCTACCAAACCTCAAATAATATACCACCCAATCCTAACCGCCTGAAAAAGACATTCCAATTGAGTCTTATGGAACTAACAAAGGTATAATACTTAATACAAACTGTGATTCCCTTCTAGGATAACCACCCAATCATTATTTTTTACAACAAAATATCATGATAAAAGAAAATGATAAAATACTAGAAAATTTGGGTAATCTCGTTTGCATTTGATGGTACACAGCATGTAGTACATTGTATAAGCCTTAGATATGTCCAATATTGAGAACACAATTGAATATGGTTTGTTTATTTTTACCACTCTCTTTCTGTTGTATATCATGTACAGATCTTCGCCTATTATACTTCTATCTTTGAATGTTTTTCAAATTTAATATATTTACTAGGATGTGTATTGAGTATGTGCACATTAAGACATTTTTTAATGAGTTCACAACATTTGCCATTTATCAGTCATCTTAGAAAGGGTTTAAAAGTAGTTTGAGATAAAATTGTATTGTGTTTCTCTCTTTACATCACTCTTTAAACACACTCTCCGAGCCATAATGATTCTCTAAACTAGATCGCACAAAGTGTTTTTTTTAATACTGTACCTGTCGACAGAACTAATTTGGTAAGTAGTTGATAGTGTATGACATATTTAGTCTTATCTAGATGTATAACTTTCTGTTTACCATCTATAAATTCAGGACGGAGAGGAATTACATGACTATTATTTGGTGGATAGTGTTTGAATGTCAACTTCCAAAACGTAAGCGTAATCTTTGTAGATCTACAGTAGACAGATCGTGTACTCATATCCATCTAACGGTAGAGGAGTCAAGCGTGATCTTACTGTACTGTACGATCCTATTTATGTCAAAATAGTATATATTTCAATCTCTTGAAAACTAATTCTCAAGTGTTGAACCACACCCCTTTGTGGAACTGATCATTTTATACGTACAGCATCTTTGTTCAATTCTAAGGACATTTTTTTCCTCTTTTTCAACATTCCATAAAAACTGAACGATCCTAATGTCAGTTAGTATTTACATATCGAGTTTGAAATGTTTCAAATTTTGTAGGACGCAGTTTTCTAAAGATTTTTTATAGAATTATCTAAAGCGAAAAACATTTAACAAACATCTACAAAGCTTATAATCATACATTTTACTCAATACTACATTTTAATTTAATAATCCTAATATTAATGTAATTTAAATTTATAAATATTTAAGGTGGACATGATGAAGGAGCAATCATCAAATCATTGATATTTGCCTGCTTTTGGGATGAGATATACGGAGAAGTAATATCTGAAGGTCATGGAGTCTTTCATTCTGAATTCCAAACAGTGCCCTTGGATTGGAACAGTGAAACTTTCTATGAAAGGCGCAGAGAAAAACTTAAGGTAATTACCAACTGTGTGATACTAAATAAAACTCTCTCAGATCTTCTAACATTGATCTTTTAATTTAATTTAAGATTTGTACTAACTTGAACTGTGACATGACTTTTTTCTTGATTTAGTGTAAATTATTTTTATTTATTTATTACTATTATCATTAATGTATAACCCCTTAAATTTAATTTTATGATGACATTTTTTAAGCAGTTGGATCTGCATAGTTTTAAATTAAAGATTGTTAAGTATATATATGAAATTCCTTAACTGTATTATTAACTTTAGGTTATGATGATTAACCCTCCAGTACATGCGTGGTAAACTGTAACACCAGTTCACGTGCGCAGACTGAGAGTCTGCCTCGCCATATACCAGAGCATGTAGTAACGCGTGAGAACTATGAGTCCGCTAATACATTATATAGCAGCATCATTTGCAGTGTACGACTATGTTTATGCTCTCATTGACGCCATTAAATAGTGCACATTTTTATTCTAAACTAATTAATAAGGTACTAGGAACCACAGCCATTAGAAATAATTAGTTTTTATATAATATTGATTTTTTGGAAATGGGGACTCTCCTGCACTGGAGGGTTAAGATTTGCATTCAATTGTGACTTTGCCTATTTTTAATTTGGTCAATGGCAGTAAAGTATTTGCACAGTTATTTACATGATTATGTTTAAAAGACAGGATATCCTTAAGTTACCTGCACCATTTATACGTTGTGTTATCCTATTGAGAAAATTTTGTTTTTTAAGTTACAATTATACTAAATTTGAACAGACTTATGCATTATTAATGTATCTTGACTCACAAAAATGTTATGAAGTTTTGAATAATGTGACATTTAAGCTTTTCATGCTTTTAATATTATTGTTGGCATGGCCTGTAAAAGAATTTGACAAGTCATAACACTCATAACCATCGATATATAATATAAGTGGATTGGCTGGTAAGCGGCGGAGACCGAGCCGGCTAGCAGTAGTTGCGTTCTGGAGTCGTAAGGCGATTGCAAGGCAACGCGCCATGCTGTAGAATGGGACACTAGACGGAACGTCGCGTTGTGTGGTGTTAAAGTATTATGAATTCGCATTTACAGGTTTTCATAATTTATAAAATTTAAATATTCTTACATATTTTAATCACACAGAAAAATACTGAAAATCAAATTTATTTACAAAATAATTTGATAGTTTCAGTAGGTTATATTTAGATATCCAGCTACAATTAGTTAACATTTTATGTTACTAATACAACATTATGAAAAGTAATTTACGACCAAATCTATGACAAAATAAACACACAAACACCATTTAACAGATTTTTTAAAATTAAAAACAAAGCTATTCACATGTTCTTGAACAGAATAGCTTTACTTAACTTTTGTCTTAAACCTAAATTAGATTTCTGCAATGAATTGATAGTAAACTGCTTAGCTAAACTATGCAAAACTATTTTCAAGAAAATATTGCACACTTCCTTACTTAAAAATAGGGAATGGTTACCCTGTAATTCACCGTTGCCAGCATGGCTACTAAAAACACCTCCCTCAAAATGATTACATACTTTTAAGGCTATCATGTGTGTGTTTTCATCTTGGTCGGTGGTAGACATTTTAATTACTTAAGCATATTTGACTATTCTCAATACATCCTATGTGCCTTTGAAGAATGTACCTCTTGACTTGAGGTCGGTAAATTGGGTATGTGGTATGAGTAGCAATTGTAGGATTCGAGTCGAGTTGAGTTTTTAGACATAATTTCAAGTTCGAGTTTTTTCAACTCGAGTGTTTAACCCTTAGTTTTCAAACATGAAAACACTGAAATGAAGTAAGCAACACACTCTAACACTATTAATTTAATTCACTGAATAGTTAATAAAGTTTGGAAAATTGTTTTAGAATCTATGAAATGATTGTATCAGTGATTAAATATAAATATTCATTAATATACGTTAAATAAACTGTAAAATAATATGTGAAATATTTCTCATAACCTATAAAAATGGTCTAAGAAAATAAATTCTGAGTAAAAATTAAAAATATTGAATCTAAACAAAAATTGCAATCTGGTGCTAAAAACAGTATATAATAGCCTTATCCCCAACTCCACTGTGAAAGTTTTGTAACGAAGTTTTGAAACAGTTAAATAACTGATTCTTTGTGATCAAGTTTAGTATCAACTATCAAGTTTTGTATGAATAACTAGTGATGGCTATTTGGAACAGCTTATTTGGATGTGCTTTCTTTATAAATAACGAAAATACTTTTCGCCGTAATCGCCATGGCCGTACGATCGAGACTGGTGTGCGTGAATCAAGAATCTGAATACATCACGAGAATATATCCAGTTACGAATATGATATTATGATCATATTTTAAATACAGTTGACTACATAAAATGCTTATCTTTATAATATATTATACAAATGGGACTTTTGTCTTGATTATAGTGTTTTACGCTCAAAGATATGGCAAAACTAAACTCGATTTTTTTGTTTTTTAAATATCGAGTCAATTTCGCACATCCCTAGTATGTGGTCTTAAATCTCAGTTATCAGTATAGAGTAACTTACTACTCTCATTACATGTTACGAAAGCTTCTATTTTTCTTACTATAACTCCACAAACGTAATACAATACAGCACTCTTATAACTGGAAACCTCATAGTTCTCCATAATTAAAGCTGTACTATCAATATCTTTGTCATTACAATGTTCATAAATTTTACTTTATTCTAACAAACCATTTTATGGAGTGTGACAAAACTCAAGACAGTTTCCATGATCTGACGGCCTAACACTATTTCTAAACATCACTTTCCTCACCGCCTATGTAAATTGCTTAACATTAGGAGTATTATTATTACTACCTCTGTTTCTAATGCATTATAAAAACAATTCTAGGTGGTCTTGCTAAGTTTATAGATCAGTAGGAACTGAAACCATTTAAACTGAGTATCCTATCTCTTAACTTTATAATACTCTTAATATTTGATAAAAACCCAAGTACAAACGTCTTCCTAGCGTGTTCTAACAAAAGCTGATCGCTAATTTTAAATGTTTTAAAATACTTTTCTGTTTTACATAATTGTGAAAATTTGACAAACTTCCCATTGTTCATTTAATTATTGTACAAATGTAAAAATTTTTTCCTTATACATTTTCAATATGAATGATAAAAATTGAGAAATAAAAAAAAGAACATGAAATATATGAGTATAATAAGAAAAACTAACAAACTTAAACAGCTATGGATTATTATCCTTTAATACTCATTACAATACCCCAATTTGTATTTTTTTTATTATAAGGCGCATTTGTCATAATGTTATTTATTCACTTACCTGTGAAAAGAAATGTCACTCTCTTTCTTCTATCTTGTATGACAATTGTATGCCGCACAACTAGTAACCATAACATGAATGTTAATAATTCAACATGAATGAATAAGCAAGACTGCCGTGGAACTACAAGGAAAGCGATTTCCCTCTAAGAATCACGTGTTGTTTGTGGTGGTTGTTGAACGTAAACTTTTCCCACGCGTTGCTAACCAACGAGGAAAGCGACCTCTTGCCTTGCCTTACAAATTCCTGTGAAACTCCAGATACACAGCTGTGTGCGCTCGGGAGCCAATGCATTGGTCCTTATGTTATATATCGATAGTCATAACATAAAGTCATTATTGGAAGATATATGAGTGAAAGTGTGCAGTTGAATAAGTTGAATCACAGCAATTAGGCAAACCATAATTAGGAGTTTTATTATTAGTAATATTTTATGAAATGTTCAATGTGTCTTAGAGCAAGTTACAAGATCTCGCTGAAGGAGGTATTGAAACTGTAGCACTTACTTTCCAACAGTGCTTTGCCAACAATTTCAACAAAGAAAGTGTTGTAAATTGGAAGTACTTCAACCACACTGAAGCTATTGAGGTACGTTTGCAAAGTTAGTAATCAAAATCTTTATTTACAAAATTATCAAGATTTGTTTTAGGTCAAAACAAAGTACTTAATTAATAATTACAGTGAAAACCCTATTTTCTGCCAGGTTCTGTTATCCGCCAGTATCTGGGTTCGTCGCGCCACGATATGACAGTTGCCGTATGACTTATCCGTCTGGAAGACGACAATTTCCCTCTCCAGCCGTCTAGCCCACATAGCCTAGTTCCAACGGCCTGTCATCCGTAAGGTCTTATCTGCCGTCTAACAGATAATATGTCCATTTCTTCTTTGAGTTCTTTATTGGAAAATGTAACTAATTTAAGAAATTCTCAAACATTCCAATAAAATATTTTACTATGTGAGGCCTTTCGCCTACAATGTAGGCATTTTATGTTGATGTCTGACGATGCCTACATTGTAGGCGAAAGGCCTCACATAGTAAAATATTTTATTGGAATGTTTGAGAATTTCTTAAATTAGATAATATGTCGTTGGAACAGCTCGCCTGACGTACGGACAGGCCATCCGGGGCTGCCTGAACAGGTCCCGTACAACATGGGGAAAGAGGCGGCACTAAAAAGGCATGTTGTCGAAGATGAAGTTTTAAGCAGCGACGCCTACACAGGTCACGGGCCGTTGGAACGATCCTGTCTGATGATACACAGGCGAGTCGCGGCAACACACTACCCGTTTACCGACATCGGGCCTGTGTTGGGAAAATACTAGTCGTGGGAACTAGGCTTTAATATCTTACACTGTACTGCAGTTTAATTTTAATAATCTTGATCTAATTACAAAATGTACAAGCTTATGTTTTACATTAAAACTAGGCCTACTGTTTTAGGGTAGTTGTGACCTGCAGTATATACATTCTGAAACATGTCTTCTAACCTTTTCGTTCTCATTTTTTTTAATCAATATGTACTATACAACATTTAAATTTAACATGCATTAGCATTAATAATAAGTTTCAAGCGATATAAATGTGAGTGGGTGAATTCTCTATAATTCGTCTATTTTCCAATCCGTCATGGCCGCAGTCCCGACCCCCAACGGAAAATAGGGTTTCTATTGTGCTGTTTAGCATCTTCAGTTTCTTGCTTTACAAAGAAACAGAAGATGCTAAACTGTAATTATTAATAAGTACTTTGTTTTGACGCCAATACAAAAAAGTTTCAATGTTTTGTTGTTCCATGAAGAATGTACCAAATTTGCTGAACAATTAATTTCACTGAAACTCTATTCTAAAATCAGAATTCTTTACCGAAAACAGATATCCTCAACATAATCTTGGCCAAGTGCATGTTTATTTAACCAAATGTTTCTTAGAATTGCATAAAAATGTGATATTTATAATTTTGTGTTCTGATTCATTTAATTTTAGCATATAAACTTAAAATTAAATATCACAAATGTGTTACATAAGTAAATATAAACAAGGACTGATCAAAAAGCAAGTGGCCCTTAGGGCTAGCCTGACGGTGCATGGGGTTGGAGCTGCTATATAGGTGTTTAACGATGCTAAGGTAGCATGCCGTCTATGTCAGAGTACTTTGACCACTGTGAGTTAATACAGTTCAGTTATAGTTCAAAATCCCAATACTTGTAAGGTGCATATTCATTAATTAGTGTTACTATTTAAGTTATAACTCATCAGCTGACTAGGTAAACAAAAATGCTTCCATATAACTTTTAACTAATTTATATCCCATCAGCTGACTAAGCATGAATAATTGAATTTAATTTTGATAAATAATGGCTACTATATTTTTTTTTTACATATGTGGAAAAAGCAATTATGACAATTTTATGCATTTTTATAAAATATGTCATAACTCTCATACATTTTAAGATAAGACCTTTAGATTTTACATGTATGCTAAGAAATTGTTTGCCTACAAAATAAAGTAAATGGATCATAAGAAAGAAAAAAAATAAGCTCTTTTTTTCTTAGAATTTAGCCATAGTTCACAGAAATACTAAAACAGATAAGGTTGTTTATAAAAAATGTAATTTAAAATTTTTTTGTAAATTGGTAAGTTAAATTAAAACCTTCAATATATTGATATTTCAAATAGCCTATCTGATCACCTTTATTTAAAAAAAAGTTACTATGTGTAATACTATTAGAATTATAGTAGTCGAAGTGAAACTTGTATTTCGTCTAAAGTTGGCGTTTTAAGCTATACCAATGAAATACAGGGTGCGGCAGCATAACTTCCTTTTTTAAAATGCGCGCCATTCAGTTAGTTGATGTCATAGCGGAGCGCTAGCGGTCTCGTTCAAGAGGGGGTACTGTAAAGTTTTGTCCCGACACGGTTCAGTCGCCATTATGCGTTGGAATAGTGAGGAGCGTGCCTTTGCCGTTGAGGCCTACTTTTCAAGCGGATGTTTGGTTATTGCAACACAGCGTGCATTTCGGAATCGCTTTAATTTAGCCCCTTTGGCTCCCGTCCCAGACCGCAAATCAATTGTTACATGGGTCACTACATTCAGACAAACTGCAAGTGCGACAAAACGAAGAAATGGAGTCCCTCGGCCCGTTAGATCATCTGAGAACATTGAAGCAGTGAGAGCGTCAATGTTGCGATCACCACGGCGTTCTGCGCGCAAACACGCATCTACCCTTGGACTATCCGATCGTTCTGTGAGAAGAATTCTTCGTGATGATCTTCATTTTCATCCCTATAAGATGGCGAGAGTGCAGGAACTTTCAGAACGTGACTTCAAAACTCGGATGAACGCGTGTGAGCTTCTTCTTGATGTCGTTCCCGAGGGTGCTATTGTTTTTTTTAGCGATGAAGCCCATTTTCATTTGTGTGGGTCGGTTAACAAACAAAACATGCGCTACTGGGCTGACACCAACCCTCGAGAATTGCATCAAAGGCCTTTGCATTCACCCAAAATCACAGTGTGGTGTGCAATTTCCTCAGCTGGAATTATTGGTCCCTGGTTTTTCGAGGAAAATGAGGTTACAGTGACAGTGAATTCGGACCGGTATGTAAACATGCTACAGAATTTTTTTTCCCACGGCTAGAAGAGTTGGATTTGGGGGCACTTGGTTCCAACAAGACGGTGCAACAGCACACACTTCAAGAGCATCGATGGCTGTTTTGAGGGAACACTTTCCAGAGCGCCTTATCTCAATTAGAGGCGATATGGAATGGCCAGCACGCTCTCCTGATCTGTCTCCTTGTGATTTTTTTCTATGGGTTTTTTTGAAATCCCGTGTTTATGTGAACCGTCCAAGAACCCTACAAGATTTGAAGACCAACATCCAAGAAGAAATTGCCAACATAACACCTGTTATGCTAACAAGAGTCTATGCTAACAAACGCCTAACAAACGCTAACTATGCTAACAAACGCCAGAAATCGGTTTACACAATGTATGGAGAATGAGGGACGTCACCTAACAGATTTGATCTTCAAAACAATGTAAATAAAAACTTTAGTCATGTACCTACATTATAAAAAATAAATAAATATTTTCCGATGCATACAATAGTTTTTATTGAGTTTTGAAAAAAGGAAGTTATGCTGCCGCACCCTGTATAACGTGGCGTGGGAAGGGTTAAAAAATAACTTTTTATATCTCCATGCCTTTGTTTCAGACCTTAATCAAGTGTATTGATATTGATGTCTTTTTAAATCTCTCAAGGCTGCTTTTACGGCATCATCGGGTTTATGGTGCAGGCTTTCCCGATCTCACCTTATGGAATCCTGAAGTTAAAAAGGTATTTGTATTCCACTGTATCTATTTCAATGTTTCATTGCTTGCACTTTTGCTATTTTTAACTGCTGCCATCAGGTTAGTGAAAACCTCTATCTGAATGGCGTGGTATCTGTTAAGTCATCTAAACATATTTTTAGCTAAAATAAATTACCTACTGATCATATTTTATATATATTAAAATCCTATGTAATATTTTATTTGTATTCATACAATATTCATTTTCTCTGGCATTGTTTTAACTGAAGAACATTTAAGAGATATTGTAAATTATAAAATACAGATACTTTAAAGGTTCATGTTGCCTTAGTATTAGGAGTGTTTAAAATTCTTTAATAATAACCTGCATTTGGGTAATATAATATCCATTTAATAAATATGTTAAGAAATTCCGTCTTTTTTTTCTTTTAATGTTATTGCATAATTTAAGTAGGGTAATAAAACTTATTGTAATATTTTATGAACTTGATATTTTTAGACCAAGAGTTAAATGAAGTGAAGATTGTTTTCATTTAAAGGCCTAGTGCCCTAAAACTTTCCAGAAGTTTATAGGTACATTTAAAATACTTAAGATAACAATGTTACCCTATTTTACCTATTTTATTTGGCTTTTGAATTAGACTAAATATTTTGATTTGTTCAGTGTATATTCGTGGAAGTGAAGAGTCCGAATGATCAGCTGTCCATGAAACAGAGAGTGTGGCTGCACAGTCTCAACAAGATGGGAGCAACGGCTGTGGTTTGCCATGTTCAGTGTAAGTCGTTGTTAGGCAGACTGGTCTACACTACCTGGGTCTTGATTGGACCTCGAAAGAGTGACCATCTCATCATCATGGTATTCCTGCCTCCTGCATGTTTTCATGAAATATATGTCCATGTTCCTCTGTCTTGTAACAATGCAAGAAGTAAAGTTGTTGCTATGATTGCAGCTGCCATACATCGTTGGCCATTGGTTGTAAGATTCCCAAAACAAACTCCACGTAGTTCCAGCATTTGCTGTAAGAGCGTCCTTTGTGTCACAGTATCCTTTTCTGTTTTTTTTTTATATCATCCATCAATTGGTATCTTCATTTTCTTCTTCTCTCCACCATTCCTTTGGTAACTGCTTATAATAAACACTCTTTTCTCATGTATGTCCCAGCCAATTTGTTTTAATCCTCTTAATTTATTCATCATTTTCTTCTTCTCTCCACCATTCCTTTGGTAACTGCTTATAATAAACACTCTTTTCTCATGTATGTCCCAGCCAATTTGTTTTAATCCTCTTAATTTATTTATCATTTTCTTCTTCTCTCCACCATTCCTTTGGTAACTGCTTATAATAAACACTCTTTTCTCATGTATGTCCCAACCAATTTGTTTTTATCCTCTTAATTTATTCAACTACTTTCCTCTCCTGTCATACTCCTCTCAACACTGCCTCGTCAGTCACTTTATCTTCCATCCTCCTCCAAGGCCACACTTCCATTAACCTCTAATTAGAACTTCTTTTCTCATGTATGTCCCAGCCAATTTGTTTTTATCCTCTTAATTTATTCAACTACTTTCCTCTTCTGTCATACTCCTCTCAACACTGCCTCGTTAGTCACTTTATCTTCCATCCTCCTCCAAGGCCACACTTCCATTAACCTCTAATTATAACTTCTTTTCTCAGTGTCCATGTTTTTGTTCTGTTAAGCAACACTCACTATATGTAACATTTCATTAATCACTTTGACAGCTTTTTTTCCAATGCCCACATCTCATGCCACATGTAACTATCTGCTGCCATATCATCAAATACATACAAACATAGTCGCTCCTGTTCCACTATTGTGTGGATCTAGGTTTGTTAACTAAGCGTTTCCACCTCCTGTCATTCAATGTTTGTTCTTAGAATACATCTTCCCAATTCTGTCCTTTGTCGTTGTCTATCCATCCATTCTGTAGCCTTCCTTTTAGCCTTCTTCACTCTTCTTGTGCTTCCAATACTTTCACAGGAATTCTTGTCTCGCTCATTCTGTTCACTTGTCAAAACCATCTCATCTTGTTATTCCCTACTCTATTTCTTAAGCATTGATTTCCTACCTCCTTTCTATTCCATACTTCTTACTCTATTTTATCGTGTCTTTGCAACAATACTTCTCAAAACATCTTCATTTCACCTCCTTGTAATCTTCCCCATTCAAAGACCATGTTTCCAAACCACATGTAACAATCTGTATATTATAGTGTTCTTTCTGTCCCATATAAACCCACAAATACGAATATATTCGTAGTGCCGCTTTTGGCCCAGATGCTCAAATACGGATGTACTCTTAGTAGTATAGCATATTTTTTATAATTAATTCTCTGTTCTCTTTGAAAGATTGTCCATGACAAATAACAATTGATTTAGAGATGTTCGAACCGTATATTATTCGTAGTCGATTTGACGGGTATATTTCTTTTAAACAGCTGTTGTTTAAAGACTGTCGTCGTCTGACATTCGCACACTGTCCTAGTGTGATGTTTGGTTATTTTGTTTTATTGTTTGAATCTAAGTAATGAATAATTAGTTTTTGTTTTGTGTGTTTTTATATATAAATTGTAAATATTATAAACAGTATGAGTGACTGAATCACTTCCTAATCAAATCTCAATTTTTCTGTTCTGGAAATAATACTTCAGCATTAGATACATTTTCTGAATTTATTGGTGTGGAGTTTTGGCAGATGATTTTTAAAGAATCTAATGATTATTATAAAAAACAAATGAGCAGTCCTATAGACAAAATATGCTAAAAAGTGATCCTACATTGATACCAGTAAATGTAGATGATATAAAAGTGTATTTGCACTTTAAATTTTAATGGGACAAGTAAAAAACCCTCAATAAAAATGTATTGGTCAACAAAAATATTTGGTTAGTGTATGTCATATCGACGATTTTGTAGTATTTCAAGATTTTTACATTTTTCTGACGATATGTAAGTAGATTCTAATGACAAACTGAAAAAGATAAAACCTGTAATCAATTATTTGAGATCAAAATTTGCTTCTGTATATAAGTTAGGAGAACATGTAGTAATTGATGAAAGTCTTATGAAGTTACGTGCTAGAGTAGGCTACATTCAATTCAATCCTAAAAAAACGAGCTTGATTTGGTTTAAAGGTGCGTGATTCTGTCTCAGGATTTTTTTCTGATTTCAAAATTTACACTGGACAGGACAAAGAAGAACAAGATGACAAGAATGTTCTTGTTAGTGAAAGTGTAGTAAAGGATTTAGCACAGCCTATATTCAATAAGGGACACACATTGTAATTAGACAACTGGCACTCGTCCCCTTCTGTTTTCAAAAAGCTTCAATGCTATTAAAAGGATCGCCATAGTATTGAAAGGATCGATGTGGACACATCTAGAGAAGTCTGGGGTGTCCATGTTGGACGGTAGTCAATGTTTAGATGTGTAGGAAATGGAACTGGATGTCAGGCTTGTCGGTTAGCTGAAAATCAGACCAACACTACATAGTTCGGATTCTACGTAAAGCTTTAGGTCCCTTAGTTGTCTTGGCTATTGAGCTATTAATAAATAGCTCTTTTTGAGGAACAGTCGACCTTAAATACTAACAATCACTACACTCATTCACCCCTCATATTTGTCTATATCTTGACGATCGGCGTCTTACCAATGAATAATGAATATTATTTAATGCCTGTACTTCTCTCTTTTCAGCTGTTGGATGCAAGAGTCAAAAAAGAAAAGTGAGCAGTCCAGTAAAGGATTCATAGTGAAATCTGAAAAAATAGTTAATGGTATAACTAATTCTTATCTGAAATGGGGCTGAGCTTCTTATTTTATTTAGATTAAAAGTTACCCTTTTTTTAAATGGCCAAAAAGTTTTATAGTAGATGTTAATGTCTTTAGAAAAGAAGTAATAAGTGTTGAGAACTAAATATTTGTTAATTTGTCTTCCAGCTTAACAATAAGATGGCAAATCAAGTTTACATGAATGTCAGGGGAATAGTTTAACTTAGTTTTTTCTATAGCTATAAGCTGTTATAGGAAAAGTTGTTAAGTATAAGATGAATCATGACAAATTTTATATAGTTTGACGATCACATATTTTCACTGCCACAGGCTTGCTTCATTTTACTCCAGATTTAACATGGAAATTATCTGAAACATCCCTTGTATCACTGCATGTCTTGATCCTTCAGTACATGCAGTGTTACAAGGGATGTGTTTATCCGGGAACCGGCTTTCCAAACATCCAGGCTATGCAAAGTACATCATCATAATTATTTGTTTTGTAAATCAATTGTTATTGGTATAAATCCATTTTAAATCATATAGTTAATCAACTAAAACTTTTTATGAATGAACAAATTCAAACCTTGTGTTTGTAGCTTAAATCTTTTTGTAATTAATTTTCATCTATAATATGAAAAAAATATAAATTTGAATTGATTATGCCTAAATACAATGGACTCGTGGTGCCTAATGTAATGTACTATAAATACTGAAGGGGCTGGAAATATAATGTTAACTCTTTTACCGCCACGTTATTTTTGTCGGTCGAGCATTTCACCGCCAGAGTAGCTTCCTCCAATTTGTCACTAAGCACTCAGCGCTTTGTGTGTCGCCGAACCACAAGTACTCAGCGCTTTGTTTATCGCAGAACCACCAGAGTATTTTGCCGCTTTTTACATGCACGAATATTAACAATTGTAATTTTAATGATAGACAAATTCTGTTCTAACCGTTCTTTAATGTGATATACTTTACTAGTTTACTGCTCATGCATAAAAGTTTTAGCAGGTGTGAAAAAAAACAAAATACGTTTTAGACAACATTTTTAATTTTAGGACGTTATAAGTAAAATACAAATTTAATTTTTTTTATATCTCATTTAGTGTAAAATCTGATAGTGAATAAATTTATAAGTTTTTACTATAAAATATTAAAATTTGTGTGTTTTATAAATGTTTAACTAAAATACTACAAAAACTACATTTACGTTAGAATTAGCAATACCAACGCATATACTGTATAGCAAAATTATTCACTTGGTTATCAAATTAATAATCCTAAAATTGAAAACTTAGACTACGTAAGCATAAAAACAGCATAATTAAAATATACTTTGCCCTAATTGAAATAAAAATTCAACCCTAAATAATCACTAAACATTCAAGTAATTTAAATTTGTTTGTGTCATATTATTCATATTGCTGTACTTTTTATTTGTATGATTTGAAAAGTAACTTAATCTATAAATTTAAGTAAAAATTATAATTAATTGTTTGCAAGGTTTAAAAATGTATCATTTGACATAAAAATAATTGGAATTGTATACGCCTATATCGCCATTCGCAAGGGCTGGGCACTGCCACGTAAATATTGGGAAAAGTTTTCTTATTTGTTTGCTACACAAAAGTGTTATAATCAACTAAAATAGATTATATTCTTGTTGTAAATACTGTTCTGAATATAGTCATGTATATTTACATATAAAATATTACAAATCCATTGTGTAAAAAATAAAAATGTAGAGGGCCTATATTTATTTATATATATATATATATATATATATATATATATATATATATATATATATATATAGGCTCAAAACCATTGAGCATCAACA
Organism: Stictocephala bisonia; assembly: GCA_035578905.1. Lineage (NCBI taxonomy): Eukaryota > Metazoa > Arthropoda > Insecta > Hemiptera > Membracidae > Stictocephala > Stictocephala bisonia. The sequence continues at coordinate 103,744 of JAQJVL010001669.1, read as the reverse complement.
CTCCCTAGGCCTATATATAGGCCGTTGGTGTTCGACCACCCAATTTTCTAGAGCCCATATACAGGCGCTTGGCGACTTAGCACTAAATTTGTAAAGCCTATATATAGGCCCTTGGCAGTAAAAGGGGTCGAGAACTGAACATGCTTTCATTTGCAGCACATGTGTACCACTATACTCTAATGTCATGTATATAGTAGTGGAAACCTTCTAATTTAACCACTAAAGATATAAGCTACTTCTTAATTCTGGTCCGGATAGGGCAGATCCCGGATAGTCACAAATTGAATAGTTGTAAGCTCACTGTATGTTAATTTAATATTTGTACAGTTTAACAGCTAATTCCATGTAATCTGTTACTTTCGTTTAACACAATTTATCTTATTTATGTATATACTGCAGTATTATATAGTATACATAATTCATGAAGTTCTGCTTTCGTAAGGAATTGATTACGATGTCAAGTTATAAACAGTGTATGCTGACCCTCGCTACAGGCGTGATATTGATTTCTGAACTAGTACCAATGAACGTGTAAAGGTGGGTGGGTTGTTCACTACCACTAACCGTAAGCAAGCTTTAATGGCGAAATGTAACATCTGAATATTTGATCATCCGAAATGGACTAGATCCCATTAACTTAAGATAATTGCATCCCTAGTATATGTATTAAGTTACATACGATTTTTTTGTAGTTCAAACTTTTTCATTTGCGCCATATCATTTTCTTTTGTAAAAATCTAATACAATTTTACAAAATAAATAGTACCAAAGAAACCATTAAAGTAAGTAAATTATGTTAATATCCTAGATTGTAATAAGGTAATGTAATTACATAACCTGTTTTTGACCCTCTAGATCTTTAGTTCAAGCAATGTGTCCAATTTGCAAGTTTAACAAGATTTTAATGTTAATTTGCTTGCTTTATTTAAATCATGTTCTAATACGAAAACCGGGCAATTAACTATTTTGGCAGATCTGGGGTTAAATTGTTAGTGTTAATATAGGAAAGATGTGCAATTAATGTGCCTTAATTTTAGGAATAATACAATGTGCTATTTGTTACATATAGGTTTGACATTACACTTGGTTATATAAACCTACAATAGAAATTTCATGTAATAGGAAAATTAGTAACTATAGTTTGTTTAGTTAAAAAGGTCTGCTACAAAAGCTGGTTTAAACCGCATTTATATTTACATGGGAGTACACTAGCGCTCCACAATGGACCACAAAAACAGCTGATATTTTGAGGCACAAAATTTAACAATGGATGGGAAATCAATTTGTGTGTAAAAATCAGTAATATTACTCAACAATTTTTCAGTTTGCACTTTTGTTACTATTTTAAAATGTAATCTTTTCATATATTGACTTGTAACAACCTAATATATTTCCTTCTAGGAGGATAATTACAGTGTGTAGATTATTTTTTTAAATTGGTTTCATTACTATTATTATTATTATTATTATTTATTTATTTTTTTTTTTGAAGGGCAAGGATTCCTGTGGCCTAGTTATTGCCTCTTAGCCTGTTGAAACACCCTCCATTGTTGTGACTTGTATACCTTTTAAAATAACCATGACTCACTTTAACTAAATCACCTTGTTAGATAATTATTCCTAAACTACATTATTTTGACAACCCTTCTACTGGATTTATGCCAAATATATCAGAAGAAGTTAACAATGATGATCAAGCTAAATTTTTATCAAGATTGTTTATAAAGAAGAATTTTTATTTTAGTTACCTAGTCATACACAATAATTAATTGTTGATGGTTTAAATTTTATTTTACACATATTTTAAGTTCTAAAAGTAAATGTTATGTTTATACTCCTCAGTTTAACAAGTTTTATAATATGTAGACTGAACATGTGGCATTATAAAAATGTATATTTATATAAATTAAAGCTGTAGGTTGCTTTAATTTATATTTAAATTAAATGTTTCTTAACAATACCTCTGTTTTAAATTTGACAGGTTAAAAAAAAAACAATGTCAGTATAGAAAACACAACAAAAAGTGCCTAATTGTGTCTTCAAATTATTTTTATTCGATTCATTTTTCAATTCAACTAATTCAAATTCAAATTGAGGATTAGGAACCTTCATCTAACCCCTGCCTTCTTAAAGAGAGAGATTTAACCTGGGTGGAGTGGTTAGGTTAGGTTAGGTTAGGTTAGGGGTTCATTGACTAGAGTGGCCATAATTAGCTACACCTCCAATGAACATTCTTGTTCTTATTTTCTACGGCTGTAGCTTATTTTAACCAATTTGGAAACAATTCATAAATATACATTTTTTTAATTTTTTAGAATTTTAATCATTTTTATCAGTAGAGGCCTTTTTTACTTTTGGTTTAACTAATAATAAATTTAATACCACAAAAGTGTTTTTATGTTATGTTGAGAAAATAAGACAAATGCTTATGAATGTGTGTTCATAATATTTAGGGTACATTTTAATAATAACTTTATCATATTTTTTATGTGTATATGGACAAAAAAATCATAAACTTAGTTTTAACTTTCAAAGTAGTTTCTTTCTATTTAAAAACAGATACTTTGAGTATTTTTCATATAATTATGAATTAAACCCATATTTTACTGGAAATATTTACTAAAGGTTATGTTTGATATGAAATTAAGATGTTATAAAATTTACCAATATTATCTTGGGTTTGTTATGGTTATTTATTTCTTATATATTTTTAAAACTAATATTTTTAATATGTTTATCTTTCAATATTGAGCAATTATTTTGACAGCTTGAATTTGTTAAAAATGTTGTAATTATTTATAATGTAAATATTTTGTAAGACTGGAAAAAATAATATTTTAGTAAATTTAATTGTTTCAAATGTTGCTTTCAATGCCCCTTTGAAGTAATCTTTATGATTGATATGCTACTCTGTAATTCAAGTTTTAAATATATATTTTATAAACATAGCAATAATTCTTCAAAATATGGTTTTAAATGCTGATTTGTGATTGACTGATGAGTTAATTTACCAAACCAAAATAGTTTCTTATTTTTCAAATCATGTGACATTGAAGCTACAGGAAATGCAAAAGGTGACAGGAATAAGAACTAGAACAACTTGGTCTTGTGAAAGAAAGAGAGCTCGTTCCAAAAGAATGAACCATGTTTGGGCACAAATAAAAGCTATCTCATCAAGACAGTGTGAGTGTACTTTGTGTGGGTCCACACATGAACAATAATATTATGTGTTGGTGGTCAAAAAGTTGGTTAAAGCCTGGAGCAAACCAACTTGGTTAACCTTCATGAGCTAAAAGGTTCTCAGTTGGATCCCGATCAGAATCACAACAAATTTTTAAGGGGATCAGCTGATAACCATCGGCTGTCCATTTGGCATTGTGTTGTCATTAAGGAATAGTCAGTCCAAATTTTGTGTGGTAGCTGCCATAGCTGGGAGATCACAAATTTGTGACAGTCCAGCTACTAGGTTTATTGCTCGTTTATAACTACTAGGGGGTACTTACAGTTTTAAAGATCGAAACCCACCTCTACGCTCTGCTCACTGATTGAGCAGATCAAATTTCTCAAAACTGGCTTGGCTATAGCGTTGAACAGTTTTGATGCACGAAATAAGTTCCTTATTAACAATCATCAATACCTGTAGGTCTGATGAACCTCCCTCTAAGGGAATGGACACTGTTAAATCGGCTACAAACTGGAGTGGGCAGATGTAACTACTGGAAATACAAATGGGGATTGACACTGGATCAGTCATGTGATTGCGGGGAGTCTATCCAAACAATGGATCACATAGTTATAGAGTGCTCCCTGCATTGTTTTATGGAGGGATATGCTCGCATAAATAGAATTGGTAAGGTGGGTGGGTCTTAAATGGCTTGATGGATTGGATTTAGCTTTGTGACATAAGATAACTTGATATTTTTTAATTTATTAATATCTAATGACTTTTGGAGTTTTTCAAGTATACATCACAGCTTTTATATAATATTAAATCAAGAGATAGTAGCTGACAGAAAAACCATACGCTTTATATGTTATTCGCAATAGTCGAATTCGTCCACAGCTTGACATTTTTACCTACAACGCGTTGTGAGCAAGGCTAAATAGCCACGAATTGTGGACAATTTATTTCGGATAATGTCTGAGGCATGCTACCCACGACATGTTGTGGGAAATACTGTTTGCTCAATACCAGAAACAGATGAAATAATATAAAGATGAAATACCCACAATGCATTGTAGGTATTTTGGTTTTGTGCAATAGCCGAAATCCTGTCTCAACATGAACGTTCACCTCCTCTAGTGACTGAGTCCCCTCACTTCCTATATAACTGCTGTCCTGCCAGTCGCTGAGTAGGTATCTGTTACTCTGCGATAACAAGTATATGATAATGATTACTGAAGTAAAAATGGCGAAGGAAAGGAAGAGGAGAGAGAGAAGAGTCTCTAACAACCAAAGATTACCGTCATTTGAAAAGATTGGGTGTTCTGAATATCGGGAACAGTGGGAGATTAATTCAAAGTACTGAAGTTTCCCTTGGAGAAACAAAATGCTTTGGTCTTTTAGAAGAAATTTACGATGCCTTGCAATCAGCTCATAAAACTAGGCCACAAAATAAAAAAACTATGGAGGTTTAATTGAAAACAAAATTTTGCAACATGACAAGAGATCTAGATCTGTGTCAAACATGTGCGCTGAAGAAAAAATCCAAAAAGAAGAGGTTGGTTGGAAAACCTATGGTGATATCAGCACTGAATTCTCGTTGCCAGGTTTGCTTAATTTTGCATTTAATATTCTAAATTAATGTATTTGTAGTGACCAATCAATAGTGATAAATTCTAAAATACTTTAATCGTGTTAAGAAGTAATTTGTTTGTTTTATGATACTAACACTTTCCATTTTATTTCAGGTTGATTTGATTGACATGCAATCTGAACCAGACGGAGAATTTAATTTTATCCAAAACTACCAAGACCAATTCATTGTGCTGCGCCCCCTTAAAACCAAATCAGCAGAAGAAGTTACAGATACTCTCATTGACAAATTTTGCATGTTTGGAGCCCTATCAATCCTTCATAGTGATAACGGAAGAGAGTTCTGCAACAAGGTAATTTATTTATCAGTTAATAACTGATATAAAACTGTTAAATAATTGCTAAATTAAATCAATCAAATCAATATTAATTTTGTATTTTTTACTAGGTAATTCAAATATTGGGGAAGAGGTGGAGTGCTATAAAACTAGTACATGGGAAGCCTTGTCACTCCCAGAGTCAAGGATTGGTAGAGAGAGTAAACCAAGATGTGCGAGACAGCTTAGTCGCGTGGATGGCAGACGATAAAACACAGAACTGGGCTTGCGGTCTTAGATTCGTCCACCACTCCAAGAACATCAGTTTCCTCTCTGGGATTAAAAGAACACCATACAAGGCTATGTTTGGTGTAAAGGCAAAAAATGCCTTCTTTGACTCTGCAATAACTGAAAATATTGCCAGAAACTTGGTGTCTTAAGAGTAAATAAATGCAAAACAAATGAATGCCAAGTAAAACGAAAACAAACAAGTACTATATTATAGTGATGAATGTTGGTAAACCACGTTTACCATCCTCAGGTAACATTTAGGATCCTGAGGATGGTAAACGTTACCTTTACGATGGTAAATCCTGTTCCACATTTAGGAATGATTGTTCTTAAAAACAAATAAAATTGTGATGTTTTTTGTTAGCACATATTTCTTTAATTCCTGTTGACGTTGCTCTGTGAATTAGGATGTGTGGGGTCAAACTCTTAATTGAGATGAATTTTGTTTTTTGCAGTGTTAAATGTCTTAATAAATACAAATTAAAAATGTTAGGTTAGGTTAAAGGGGTTAGGTTAGGCCAGGAATTAGTATATTGGAGAGATAGGACATCAGCAAACTTACCTTAGAAGGTAAGTTCTCCCTCCCTCCCTCCCTCCCTCCCTCCCTTCCCTCCCTCCCTCCCTCCCTCCCTCCCTCCCTCCCTCCTTCCCTCCTTCCCTCCCTCCCTCCCTCCCTCCCGTATTTCAAAACATTGGCGAGGAAACCCACGGCTGCTGTAACCAGATCAACTCACTAGCATAAATCTAAAAAATAATGTCAAGCTGTTGATTGTGTATATAACAGGACAAGGGCACTTCAGGATCAGTAGGAATTTATAGAAAAGACGTCAGTTCGGTGGAGAGGCTCAACTTCAAGTAATGTTGATGTACATAAAAGGGAGCTTCAGTGCGTTCTCTCTCCTCTTTTAAACCAACTAATAAGTCAGGTAAGTATGTAGTTTCTAAAGCAGAACCATGTGGTCAACAATATCAAAAGCCTTGGGCAGAAACGTGTAACTTTCGTTCACTCCAAGCATACTTTAATTATTTCTACCAATTAAAGTGTCAATTGTTGATAGGTCTTGCTTATTAAGTGATGTGTCACAAAGCTAAATCCAAGCAATTTCAGCCCTGCCTCGCTGATTCTATTTATGCTATCTAATCCCTCCGTAAAAGAGCACAGGGGGCAATCTGTAACTATGTGATCCATTGTTGAATACTCCCTGCAATCAAATGACTGATTCTAGTGTCAATACCCATTTATATTTTCAGTAGTTCGTAACTGATTCAACAGTGTACATTCCCTACGAGAGAAGTTCATCCCACCTACACAGGTATTGATGGATCGTTAAGGGGTGGCCGAAGTCAGAGAAAATATCGCAGATTTAGATGTTTGACGGGTAGGCGCTGACAGTCTATTTTCACATTACGGGTAGGCGCTGACAGTCTATGAGCAGGCCAAGGAAACATTTCAACTAAACTTTAGAGAGGACGATTTTAGAGAACGTTTGTCAAATAGAGGCTTGTTCTCAAAATAAAATATTTTCCTATAAAAAAGGAATGTCATCGATTATTTATATTTTAATACGATTAATATTTATAATTGATGTATCAGAAGTATAATACGCATTACAAAGTTGGAATTATTCAGTAGGCCTGTGTGGTTTGATGTCATATATTATCTTTTTATACAAAATTCTTTGTTTGTTAAAAAAATAATACTTATATATTTGTTTCAATTTACAATGATACAATTTATTACAGTCAGCATACACAGTAACATTTACTGCAGTGCCATAGAATACAATTACATAAATTACAAAACTACTATATAATAAACACTAACTAAAACAAAAATACACAAAATTTTATAACAACAAAACACCTATCCAGCTGATCTCAGATACTATTTAATTCAATGTTGCATTTTTGAGACAAATAAATAATAAGTGTAGCTCCTCTCAGGCAAAGCCTGGACAGAGGCTTAATTTTACATAAATTTATTGGCAGTCTACTTAGAAAATATAAAATAATACACTAGGAACTAAAATATAATATCAAATTTATAAAAATAACATTTAGAGAAAATTAATTTAAATGTGTGTACTGATAAAAAAACTCCTTAATTAGTAATAATACAAATAAAACATTTAACTAATATCAATAAACTTAAAACCATTCCTCTTTGCTCCCACAATACGCTCTTAAGATTGTAAAAAGAAAAAAACTTAAGCATTTCTCTGATGCAATGGAAATAATACATACACTTTTATATAAATAAACAAAACTAAATAATTATACACTAGCAATACATAAAATATTAGTCGTAATTTTTATTTATGAGTAATTATTTGCTATTGATCTTTATTTTATAAAGCAACAGTAGAACCGATTAAAATTTCGTATCGGCAACAGGCCTATTTAAATTGATAACCATTCAATTAATTCAAAATAACAAGTATTTATGAACTATATGATGACAAAGGTGTAACAAAAGATATCAATATTTTGAGACAGTTTCATGAAAATCATTTTTACAATTACAAATGAAATGTAATAGTAAAGATATTATTGTTATTATTAGTTGTTGTAAGAATGAAATAAATTAATTAAAGGAAATATTAAGAAAGGTTAAGTTTTACATTTTTAGTGGACTCAGGATTAAAAAAAATTTAAAATAGGTTTTTCATGTTTTAATTTAATTTATAACAAAAATCATATTAACAATATCATAATAACATGTTTTCAAAAATATGAAAGTTCTGTAATATATCATAATATGTAAGTAAACGATTTTGTTGTTAAAGTAAAGCAAAAGTATAAAAATATATTTATTCCAATACTACCTGAAACTAAATCTTTACCCCCTATGAGATTCAAATTCTCATAAAAACATAAGTTAACATTTAAAATATAATAAACCGTACTGATTTAAAAATAGGAGTTTAAATTTTGCATTTGCTTACTATTGTGTTATTCATTTAATCAATCTGCACTCAAATTGCTTGCTAGTAAGTTATTAAATATGCTTTTTTTAATTGCTTGGAAAAATATAGATAATACTGATTTACTCCAGATATATCATTAGCCCTACAGGCTACAACCATTCCTGTAGAACTATATTTTATTTTTTTATTGTTTTATAAGTGCTTTTATCCCTTAACGTATTCAGCTAGTACTTTTTAAAACAACGAAAGTGTAACCGAAAAATGCATTACCACCTTACAAAGTGATAATTGTAAGAAAACACCTTATACCAGTTCAGAGAATAAGTGATTAGGCCAACCCTTGGTTGCCATTGTTTGGTCCCTGTTGACGGGAACTTATTTCATCCATCAAAACTGTTCCACACTATGGCCCAGTGAGCTGTAATTTGCTCAACCCTTTCTTCTGACTGCGCTGTGCAATGTCAGCTCCCAGCAACCTCTTCTCGACATTGTATACACAACAAAGAACTAATAATAAGCTTCATAACCACAATTGAGGTGGAAGTACTGAGTCTCAAAGGTGAGTTACAGGGGGCAGACGGATACCAAGCACTTAAAGATAGCACAGCAATGACGATCAACATAGACAGATACCCTCCAATTAAATTAATAAATGGTTCCAAAGAATTGGCGCAAACTTCTCACATATTAAACACTAAAAAATCAAAACTTTGAAAATTACTAGTTTGATTTGCAAATATTTTTTTGCCATATCTAAAACACTAGTCAAGTTAGAGATATGCGGTTTTTACTAAAATATTTTGAATTGTAATTCACATCTTTCCTAAAAATTTAATCAAAAGCATTAGAGCTGTTTTTGAGAAAATTTCTTTTTTGTATGTTTTTAGCCATAAAAATAAAAAAAACTAAAATGTGAAAAAGCAGTCTGGAGATATTGGCTAAATACACCTTCATACCCAAATTTAATAAAAATTGATTCATCCTTTTGGTCTCCAGCGAAGTACACAGCAGATGCACAAATGGACAGACAACCAAAATTTTTTTCAAAAACACTTGGGTTGAGGGACCCTAAAGTGGATTCTTAGACCAACTTGTAAAATAATTTTTTGGGACGATCACAACACTTTCTCTATGCTAACGCAAATGGGAGAAAGTAAAAAAAAAACACAAATTTGGCCCTCTAAATTATACTGTAACTGACAACGTTAAGAAATAAATCATAATCTCAAATAGCAGCCAACACAATAGTAATATAAATATGAAAACCAACAGTGAATATTAAAAAAAAAATTAATGCCAAATTTGTAAGCCAACCCAGTATGAAAACTAAAACTACTCTTGCAGTTAAAATCGCAGAAGTGAAACCGTATAACTCATAAATAATTGTTATCGTAGAGGACAGCCACCTGTCAGGAATTATGCAGGGGCGAATCAGCTTTGAAATAAAAGTAAGTGTGTGTTTTGTCAGGAAGTCATCTCACTCCTGGAAGCTACAGCATTTTGATCGCCAGGACAAATGATGTGGCAGCTGGCGAATCCAAGACAGTCTGCAAAAATCTCGAAGAAGTCATCATTAAATGTACATAGAATTTAGTTTTGTGCTTGGTTGTGAAATACTATTTTTCTCTATTAGCATACAAGCAGCTTCTTTGATATTTTTTCTTTTCAAATTACTTTCTTTAAAAATTATGCCTTATTTTGACCATATTACTTTGTGTCCAGTATTTAAAATGTTTTCACTTAATTTTGAATGGTTTTCTTTTCTTATATATATATATTTTGCTTATGTTCATTGCTTCTTCTTTTCACAGGTCTTGATTTGTCCAAAATAATTATTTTTAAATTCACAAGGTATTTTATACACAATATTTTTAGAATTTTGATCTTCATTGTTAGGTTTAATACATGTAATATGACTGTGAACAGTAGGACTACTTTAATTATTAGGTTTAATCTTCATTCCTGGCTCCGGGGGGTATGGGTACCAGGGAGTGGTGGTACCTTTCGAGCCGTTCCGATCACACCTTGCATATGGGGTGGGTTCGGCAGACTGGTCCACACCTGGTATCAACTCTCACTTGTTAGCTGCGTAGAGCTACCCTCTGCCACTGGGTGTTGGTCCACCTAAAGAACCAAGTGAGGGGGGCCCTAGACTAAGGTGTTAAGCGATCCGTGCCGAAAGTCTCATGGTACTGGGGGCCTAATATTCAGTACCTTAAACGGAGCCTTCTGGGAACCGGAGGCACCCAATCGTAATTACCCCTTACCTCCCTAAATGGGTCACTGGGGAAGTGGACTGCACGAACCCGGTACTCGTGGGAATTGTATGGAAGCTTACACTAATACAATTGATTTGTTGACAGGTGGGGTAACTCCCGAAGGCCTGCTTATGGACAACCTCAGATTGTCCTCTCCGGCGCCGGATCTGCCTGCAAGAGAGTAGGATGCGCTGCTTCGGTCTGAGGATGAGAGTTCTCAGGGTAATCTCCAGAAGATGAATATGGGTGGTCCGCCTAAGAAGAGGATCCCCCGAGGCAAACCCTGAAGACTTAGGAAGGAGAAGGCTCTTGCCAGAGGCGAGAGAATCCTTTCGAAGGCGGAGAGGCGACAAGCTTGGGAGGAGAAGTACGGTGTGAGGAACAAGCCGTCATGTACGTCTGACAACTCAGGGGACCAAGATGACAATGCAGCCTCCTCGTGGGTAGCTACCCAAAAACCAGCCAGCAGGCTTCGTCCATTGTCGCCCCCAAAGGTCCCAGTATGAAGAAGTCGCGTTCGCAACTGACACCGGAGGAGCTTGGAGGTGAGAAGAAGAGGGCTAAGCGGCAAGGCAACGCAGAGTCCTTTGCTAAGAAGATGTTGGTGGAATAGCTGGCCGTTGTCAGGCAAGAGCACCCCGAACACCTTCTGACGGAGAGCAGGCGGTCTCTGTTAAAATACAGCTGACGTTACTTGCTCTCAAGGGAGCAAAGGTTAACGTCACAAGTTGCCATGTTGAGGGTGGAGCGGTTTTGATTGGTTGCGCCAATGCTATGATCAGGAAATGGCTTGAAAATCAGGTCTCAGATCAGACCTGGTTCTCAGACCAGGTCGAAAGCGAGAGTGTACAACTGAAGCTTGGACTGGCCAAGAACCTAGTCAAGATAGTGAAGCTGACCACGTTCGTTCCGGTAACAACTTGTGCTGTTACTAAAGCTGGAGTCCTTTTGGGCCTGAATAAGCAAAACCAGCTAAACACTGATCACTGGGTGGTTGTTGGGAGCACTCAGAACCCCAAAGGCCTATTCCTAGTGATCATGGTTGATGAAGTCTCCCTTAGGAGACTGAATTCCCTCTTGATGTGGCCCTTTCTGGGGTTGGAGAGGATAAAATTCAAGCCTAAAGGGGGACCCAAGCCCCCACAGTGCTACCTTTACCAATCCAGAGCGGCCACAGCCATGCTATGGATCGTTGGAGGGAAAGTGATGGGACTTGGCTAAAGGTAAGTTGGTGTATTATGTTAGCTGCAATAACCCTAGGGCTTATCAGAAGAGAAATCACATTTCTAAAATTGACCAGTTTTTGTTCCAGGCACACGGCTGTAACTGAGGTGTACCTGTCAACAAGTGACGGTGACGTCAGAATCTTGTTGACATCAGTATACCTGTCTTACAACTCCGAGGAGCTCCCTCCACCCCCTATGTTGAGGAGGGTTGTAGACCACGGAGTGATGCACCAACGACACCTGGTGGCAGAGTTGGATGCCAACGCCCATAACACTGCATGGGGGAGCACCAACATAAATGCTAGAGGTGAGTCATTGTTAGATTATATAACTGAAGCTAATTTAGTGATATTGAATCGGGGCTGCAAGCTTACTTCCCAACAGAGGGGTGTTGTATAGAATTATTTTATAATTTAAAATATCAGCTATGCTTTAAAAACAATCATCCATTATTGAGATTTTTGCTAATGTTTCTCAGTTACACCATTTGTGAGTTAAAACTATAAAATAAAATATCTTAATTTGGTTTGTAAAAATTATTTAAATAATAAAACAAGGAGGGGGTTAGGTATCGGATCAAAACTACATCTCCTTTTCGATTATAACGGCTCTCGTTAAGGCGCGGTTCAGAAATCCTAGGAGAACTGACTGGGCTATATACCAGGAAGAGCTGAAAGCTCGGTTAGACTATCCTGATTTGGGGCGTTGCGAAAAGGTAGATGGTATAGCTGACATCATACAATCAGCTATTGAGAAATCTTACTTCAAAGCGTGTCCAGAGACGAAGTTAAAGTATAACAAGAATGCCTGTTAGTGGAATCGAGAGTTTGAAGCCTTGAGAAAAACTATCTGAAGACTGCACAATGTTTGCAAACGTACGGGCAACTGGGACAGATACTCGAGGGCCCTCAATGACTACAACAGAGCAGTCCGCAAAGCCAAGAGAAACTCTCAGGGACATTGACAGTATCCCAGAATGCTCTAAGATCCACAACCCCATTAACGCTGTTGCGACAGTCTGCTAAGAAGACGGCTCCCAAACAGACAGCCCGGAAGAGACATTTGAGGTTTTACTCAATACTCACTTTTCTGGCTTTACTCAGATTATACCAGCTATCCAGAACGACCCTGTGGAAAGGGGGGACGAGCCTAGCCACAGGTGTCATACCACTATAATGGGAGGTCTCCAGGGTAATTTTCATCCCGAAGCCTGGGAAACCTTCCTACGATATAGCAAATGCTTACCGCCCAATAAGTATTCCGTATTTTATCCTAAAGACCATGAAGAAGTTGCTGGACAGGCATGTTAGAGCCGGGGTAGCAAGTAATCATCCTATGCACTGGGGTTCAACTTGATTGGGATCAGCATACCTACCAAGCTGGCAGATCCAGTGAAACTGCTTTATACGCATTAGTCCGCAGGATCGAACAGGCGATCTCCCTTAAGAATATTGCTTTGACAGTGTTCCTGGACATAGAAGGAATTTACTTTTTAACAATACGAGGATTTCCTTGATTGTGACAATGCTGGTGTCCAGGGCACTGAAGGAATAGTTTTACACAGGGTCAGCAACATGCTCAGCACCCGTAGAGCCAAAGCGTCCCTGTGTAGGGTGGTGAGAAAGGTACGAGCGCAAAGAGGGTGTCCACAGGGGGGGGGGGGTGTTTTGTCACCATTCCTGTGGAACCTAATCGTGGATGGGAGAGGCAAGGCTTGCTACATGTAGGCTCCAACATGACCAGCGGTTGCTGGCAAGCTCACTATGCCAGTAAGCATGCCGACATCTCTAGCATCCTACAATCGGACATTCTAGAGATGTATTCGAATAGGATGCCTAGACTAACCAGCTTTGACAAACCATATCGTTTCGTCATTGGTGACAAATTGGTGAGCTCAGTTGTAGCCTTGGCAAACTGGCTAGGGGTTTTCAGGCAGAAGTGGCTGCCATAGCTGCGTGTGCTCAGGCAAACAAAGATTTGGACCTTAGGTGAAAACCAATCTATCTGAACTCAGACTGCCAAGCGGCACTAAGGTCACTTGCGTTTTTCGACTTCACGTCGAGTATAGTTTGGGACTGCCACGGGGTTCTTAAAACGCTGGCGCGTTCCAATAGGGTAATATTGGTATGGGTGCCAGGTCACGCCGGGGTAGTGGGAAATGAAAGGGCACACGACTGTGTCAGGAAAGGCACTGAGGAACGTCTCGTTGGCCCAGAGCCGGCATGTGGGGTTGCTTACAGCCTCGCCAAGAGGGTTGCCTCTACATAGGTTGCCGACAAGTTCCAGGAGACCTGGTAGGCAACGCCAGGTAACTGGCAAGCCAAGGAGGTCCTGTTGGGGCCGTCGTATTCCAACACGACTGAAGCTCTTTCTCTTGCAAGATCAGAACTCCGAAGGGTGGTTGGTTTTATAACTGGACGTTTCGGGCACACATGAACAAGATGGGGTTCCAAACTCCCATTCTCTTATGTAGGAAATGTGTGGAGGAGGATGAGTCTGGACGGCACAACCTCTTTCACTGTCCGGCCCTAGCAAAGAAGCGGGCTCTCACCTTGGGCGGTGATTTAGAACGTGGCCAAGGGGTAGTACAGGAAAACCTCATCAAGGCTATCTCAAGGTTCTCTTGGACCTTGGATTGGATGAGGTTTGACGTCCCATAAAGGAGGGTGCACAATAAGCCTTTTTGCCGTTATCAGGTTTGAAGCCTTGCCTTCCAAATCGTAAAAAAATGAAAAAAAGAAAAAACACAACGTGATTAAAAACCTACTAATTCACTACGACAATTTTTCGTCCAAGGCAAAGTTCTGTATACTTATATTCAACTCGGAATATAAATAATATGAATTTAGAAAACAACTCACTGAATTGTTACAAACACTATTTTCTTATATCAGTTCTTAAGTAATCTCAAATCAAAAATCACTTTATTTCCACCAAAGTACAAAATAAAATTTACACATATAAAAAAAATACAAAACCTACAATGTCATTGACTTTGTCTTAGGCCTAGAGACTGTTTTTTTTTTTTTTTTTTTTTACAATTGTCAATTATTCTTAGAGGAATCGTCCTTAATGATGCAACATGATAGATACACTTGTTTCATTCATTCCGAATATTTATGTTGAAAATTCATTGAAGGTAACTATCTCTCTTATGATAATATTAAAATTAAAGTCCACTTTAAAGCATCTGAAGCAATTGTCTGGCATAAAATGTCATAATAAATTATAAGGCATAATAGTTAACTTGAAAGTAGTTCATTTATTCTTATACTTAGGTTCAGATTTTGTTAGACTGTTTCGGAGGAGTTAGGCGTCAGAACAAAATAAATCAAATCAAATACTTTATTTTTGGATCAACAATACATCACTTTGCATCACAAAAGCCAAAATCAGTAACTAAACTACACAAAGCATTTAATAACTTATGCTATTTCTCTGTCGGACATAACATTATTAACAGAATAATAGTCCTTATCTAAAAGAATCATTTTAAAATATTTTTTTGAAAACTTGCAGACAAGGCTCAGCCCTCAAACGTGATTTTAGAATAATGGCTAAAGCACCCTCGTGGAAGTTCTATATAAGATTCAATGGAATAATTTTCTTTGCTGGTTATTTTCTATAATTCATTTGAGTCATTTTAATCTCGTAATTAATTAATTATGTTATCATATAGAAGTGATATACTATGAGGCGCAACGATAGTATGCAGCTTTTTATTGATTGTTTAGTTTGTAAGCATATTACTGGTATATTCACTTCCATTTTTGTATTGTACAAAAAAGGTGATACCGTTGAATAAATAAATAACGATAGGATTCAACA
Organism: Stictocephala bisonia; assembly: GCA_035578905.1. NCBI lineage: Eukaryota > Metazoa > Arthropoda > Insecta > Hemiptera > Membracidae > Stictocephala > Stictocephala bisonia. Next base: position 88,141 of record JAQJVL010001669.1, on the reverse strand, counting down.
AATGTTCTATCCCGAGTAGGGTAAATTTATCTTGATTGAGGTGTATATTGTGTGATCGGTTTTTTAGTGTCTGACGCATATCAAATATGATTGCCGTAACATTTATTTTTTAAATGAAACAAATTATTTTTATTTACATTTGTTACATATTATTGGTACTCAAGAAGCACCCTCTTATTTTATACAGCACCCTTTTATGAACATTATTTCTTGAATTTATTTATCTAAAAGGCACTAAAAGCTACTTTCTCTATTTGCCGCAGCTTAAATAAGCGCTAGTGGCATCATAACAAAAAGGTTTCATTCAAACTAAAGCTTTTTGATTGATTTTTCAGTGGTCAAAATTAGAATGGGTTTATTGCAGTAGTTAAGTCATTGAACCGGTTTTGTTTTCAAATAGAACCTGGTTCCACGATCAAGTATTTTTGCTGATAATTCAAGTTAAAATAATTTAGTGTTTCTAATTATTTTACTCATTTAACTGGAGGCCAATGCTTATTAGTTTAGTGGTAAGTGTTTACGTGATGCATCGGTGTTACCTACTCTAATATTTCATTTATATTGTTGTTGAACATAGAAGAAGTGAACATTTTGATAGTGCGTATATTTAAATTTGGTGAGTTAAAAGTTTAAATATTTTATGTTTTCAATTACTATATTCTTACCAATAGGCTATTATTTTTTAGGTTATGTTTAGGTGGACCGTTGCGCTTCTAGGTGTTAAACAAGAATTCCTCTTTGATTTTTATGTTTCAATTTGATTTAATTAATGGGTAAAAGCAAACAATGAGGTGCTAATGCAGCTTGAAGTAACATTTTCAATTTATCATTGACGACCCCCTTCTTTAAAAATTAGTAATCATTCTTTGACTAGATTCATGAGAAAAATTAAGTTTTACATAGATATAACAAAATTCACCAGAAGTACCTAGGCATGTTTTGGTAAAGTTCAGCAGGGTTTTTAAGCCTAGGTTTAAGAAATGTTTTCGACTTAATCAGTTAATATGAAGTCTATAAGTAGTTTATAAATTCACAATATTTGACTAAGCTACTGTTGGCTATAACATATTAAAACAAAAAATTTACAGCTAAAAATGTTATGCTATTTTAAACTTGCTTTGTCTTTCGTCTTGGTTTGAGGTTGAAGTGTTATTAAAATCTAACCTAAGTGTTAGAGAATATCTGTTTTTGGTTTTTACTGAATATATTTCGGCATGCATTTAGTTGTCGGAACAGAGTACAAATGTATATCTAAGTTTTAATAAAAAACTAAATTCTAATTACAATAAATAACACGATAAATAATTTTGTAGCTGATATATATATAATCCCTTGATAACAGATAATTGATATTAGATTCTAAATCGTTGGGTCACACTTTAAAAATTATTTAACCCTTTGAGTGCAAGTGTCAGTATATACGGACAGCCAAAAGTTGCGTGGGAAATGCCAGCATCCGTATACAGGGACGACCAAAGTTCGCTAGAGAAATACCAGCATCTGTATATAAGGACCTCAAAAAAAGAAAACCTGGTTACTGTAATTTTGAAGCATTCGTGGTTTATTTTATATCAAAATGTTCAAAAAGAAATGCACTTTAGGAAAATATACATTTCATATAGTATGCTCAACACTAAATGATAATACAGTTGTTATTTGGCAGGATGTGGCATGCGACTAGTCTCTCCATACGCTAAGGCGGCTCACAGTGTTGTTTACTCTCTCGCAGCTGACGTTTGCTTAGACTTGCATTTCTGTTTGGGCTTAGTTTTATTTATTTACTTATAGTGGTGCTTGTTTGAATCAATAATATTAGTGTAGGGCCTAATATGAATTACTTGCACTGCTTTTTGAATTAATACCACTGTACGATTTGTGGGTGGATGGGTGGGTCAATACTACTGTACGTGATACAACACTTACTGATGAAGAAGATCCGGACAACAAAGTGTTTTTGCAAAAAATTCAGGGTTTTTAGATTTATCATAAAAAATTTATTTCTCAGCCATTCTTTTGTTACGTATGTGACACTTACACAACATTATTTAGTAATAATAAAAAAAACTAAATCCTCTAAGTAAGTGTATAATAGTCTAATGAATGTGAACTGCTCCTTTTTAAAAGAAGACAAAGGCTCACAGTGTTGTTTACTCTCTCGCAGCTGACGTTTGCTTAGACTTGCATTTCTGTTTGGGCTTAGTTTTATTTACTTACTTATAGTGGTGCTTGTTTGAATCAATAATATTAGTGTAGGGCCTAATATGAATTACTTGCACTGCTTTTTGAATTAATACCACTGTACGATTTGTGGGTGGATGGGTGGGTCAATACTACTGTACGTGATACAACACTTACTGATGAAGAAGATCCGGACAACAAAGTGTTTTTGCAAAAAATTCAGGGTTTTTAGATTTATCATAAAAAATTTATTTCTAAAAAAACTCATTATTATTAAATTAATTTGGCCTTGTTTTACAGACAAAATAGTGTAGTTTCTGACAGTAAACTACTAACTGGCACTAGATTTTTTTTTCTAACATGCAATATTGACATAAAGTGAAAGAATTAGAAAAAAAAATTTTTTTTGTAAGTTACATTTTTTTGATATTTTTTATGGTTTAGTTGATAGATTTATATTTTGGCTATTTAAGTACCTAATTAGAAGGGTTAATTAGCAACCATTTAATAAAACAAAGATGAAATATCTTGAAAACTAAATAAAATATAATTTTTTCAGTAAACGCTAATGTTTTTTCTAAAACACCCCTGGCATTTTTCAGACATTCCTACGAAAAATTACCTTGCACTTTTGAGTGATTTTCACAATTTTGTTCCCGGCACTCAGAAGGTTAAAAAAGAAATTTGTTACAGTATATCAAATAATAATGGTTTAAACATATCCCAGTTATATAAATGGTTAGTTGACGCTACTATATAAGTTATGGGAGTTGACATAGCAATGAATTAAATCATGCCCATTACAATCACCAGAGAAAACTTTAATTATTTTACCAAGACACATTATTCATCATTTATACTTTGTAGATCTCTAATTCTAATAAAAGCAATTTCCCTTGAAACTATTGTAGTTATAGGAATAAATTGTGATAATCTACTCGTTATAAATCTGCTAGAAATTAAAATTTCCCTTACTGATTGGGAAAAGGAATTAAAAATATTCTACATCCTTTTTTGAGGCTCCTCTCAATGGCAATGGACCGAGTTCTCCAACAATTTTGAAGTACTGTACAATAGGTGGTTTGAACCCTCAATGTGTGAAGCCAGTTACTCTAATCTAAAGCTGCACTAAGATCACTCACTCACTCACTGACATAATTGTTTCAAGTGTCATAAAATGTTTAAATTTGAACTATATAGTAAATCTGACTATGTCGACTCCTGAAAAATTAAAAAAGATCCTTACTTTTGATAAATGGGGATGGTTATATAGGGTTCAATTCAAATTTCCCTGTAAAAATAATATTGCAGACTCGACTGAAAAGAACATTGCTTCATTCCAGAAATCTTTAATCCTCAATGTGGCTGTTACTTTATCCTAAAATGGCAGAGAGTTTTGGCTAATTTGCTGCCAAAAAAATGCATGAAAAATAGTTAATTACTGTAGACTTATATACTGTATATATATGCTATTTATATATTTGGCATCAGTATGTAAATAGCAAAGTAGGCTACAACATAATATATAAAAAACATTTAAAAGTCATTAACATTTTGAAATGTCTTTTCATAAATCGTGAAAAGGCGGGGAGGGGGTACCGCTAGGAAATAATGTTGTGATAATAAAATTAAAAAAATGTGATATACCCAAAATATTTTAAATGTTATCTAATGCTAGAAAATAAATACATTATAAATCTTACTGCCGTGGCTTTTGGTACCCAAGGTAGTCCTTTTCCTCTCCAACACACTGCTTCCAGATTTTCCGGTTCACTGCCTCCTCCTCCCTTCTCCCGTCTTCTGATATCTTTTAACCTGGTCTCACCATCTCTACTTGGGTTAATATTTTGTTTTTAAATACAAGTCGGAGTTTTTTAGTCTTTCTGCGTAATTTGCAATTTTCTGACTCATAATAGCACCGGTCTTCTAATGGTTTTATATATATGGACTTGTTTTGTGGAATAAAAGTCTAGAGCCTAACAGTTTGTGACGAGCCAAGAAACTCTTATTTGCTGCATTTATTCTTTGTTGTATCTCTATATTTTTTTCATTATCACCAGTATTACTCCTAGATAGGTAAAACTGTTTGTCTTTTAGAATTTGTATTCTCATATTTCTATGTAATTTTCATTATTTCTTTGGATAGCTCTTCCATATTCCATTATCTTGGTTTTTTTCCATTTATTTCTATACCCACTTTTTGTGTGTGTGTGTGTGTGGTTTATGATTTCAGTTACTAGCTTTTGCAGTTCTTCTTCATTTTTAGCTAGCACTGCAACATCGTTCGCAAAAGCCAAACATTTAATTTGTTCCCTATTTTAATACCTGCTTCTGTTTTTCTTACTTCTTGTAGTGCTTCTTATAAAGGCAAGTTGAACAGCATTGGGAATAAAGCATCTCTCTGTGTTACACCCGTGTTCATATCAAACCCCTCTGAGAATTCTCCATTGGCCTTAACCTTACATCTACAGTAGATCCTGATATACGTCATTTTGCCAATTTTATTATTTATTTATTAATTTTTTTTGGTATTCTATACTTTTCCATTAACTTCCAGAGTTTTCTATTCCTAATCGAGTCACATGCTTTGGAGAAATCCACAAACAGGTGTAAAAAGGATTTATTGAATTGATAGTATTTGGCAATTGCCTCTTTTGTATAAAGATTTGGTCTTTTGTTGGTCTGTTGTGAAGCCTGCTTGGTGATTCCCTATACTGTTTGTTGTATACTCCTACAGTCTTATTTGTGGAATCTTGATTAGCGCTTTGTAAGTGCAGTTGACAAGAGATATACCTCTGTAGTAGGCTCTACTCTTTTTTGTCCCCTTTTTTATGAATAGGAATGATAATTGCTTCCTTCCATTCGTTTGGAATCTTTTCTTTGTTCCAGATATCAATTATCAATTTGTAAATCTCCTTGGCTAATTCTGCACCTTCTACCTTAATTAGTTTTGATCCGATGGAGTCCTCTCCTGGAGCTTTATTGTTTTTCAATTCTATGATTGCATATTTGAAAATCTTATAGGCGGAAATAAATTAACTAAAACAATTGTTACCATGTAAACAGTAATAAAAAAGGAACTAAATATTTAGTATAAACATCACATATACTAAAATTTATTCTAAAATTTAGTGAAAAAGATTATCTATCAAATAAATTAAAAGGTTACTTAGGCCCTCGATATTTATGGTTGTAAAAAATAATAACATATCAGGCTATGACATTTATAAAAATTCTTGATGTCTTAGGAGGCCTTATATATTACACTGATATTTTACTGTATATTAACCCTAGGAGTGTAAAGCTCTTCTTTATTACACGCGCTGTAACCTGGGTCATTTTGACCCGGACTTTAAAAAATGTGTATAAAATTATGTTTTTGTCCAAAATAAATTTTTTTTGTATCAAATGAAAGAATACTTATTTATCTACAGGCTTAACACCATTTTGAACCGTTATATTAATTATTAAGGGTTTTGGGATAATAAAAACCATAGAGGTACAAAATAGTATAAAAATGTAATAGAAGTAATATAAAATGTAAAAAACTCACAATAATGTAAGGTTTGCACAAGAAAATTCTTAAAACATAGTCTTTTGGTATTGAAAAAGTAATACCACTCAAAAAAGTTTGTTTGTGTATACAAAAACTTTGTGATAAAAAGTGGCAGAGTTTGTCATAAAATTTTAACAAAAATATTTTGAACTTTTGAAAAAGGGACACAATTTTTTTTAATGTTGCCAGCACAGCCTGAGCATACTTCCTCCACCATAGGCTTCAATATCACTATCAGCAGAAGTATCAGAACCACAATCTTCTATTTCTTCATCAGTATGATCTGACTCATCACTTACATTGTCCCTAGTTGAAGCAATTTCATCACCTTGTCCGAAATCTACAGCAGTATTATCAGGCTCTGACCTTTCCAGTAAAACACGGTTAATGTCTTCATCACTTAACACATTCATGTTGTCAGAAGTCAATGTTACTCAGTTATAACCTGATAATAATAAAAATAATTAAATCATTACACCCAAAAAAAATCCCTTACAGTGTAAGCCTGGGTCAAAATGACCCGAAGACGATTTTTTTTTTAATATTGCGAGAAAATAAAAATTCTACTGAAAAAAATGCTCATAATCTGATTCATTAGGTCAAAAAAGGAATTTACATGTCCCCCATAGCCATATTTAAGTGCTTTGGATGACTTAACTCTAACAAAGAAAAAACGCTCAGGTCATTTTGACCCACCTTACAGTCGGAGGGTTAATATAATATCACTAAAAACTCTCCCTGTTAAACATTGATCAACATATGTCTAATACATGTTATAACTTAAATAAAGAAGTTTCCATGGTCATATATTTATATATAATTAGCAATTTGACAACAGCAAATTTCTCTTATACAAAATCACTATGCCAAGTCAAATAATCGATAATACATGCATATCACTGTAACTGGCAACCAACTTAGAATCCATAGACTGAAACTTAGCGGTAGTGTATTATGTGTGTATTATAACAACAGTTATTGGCGGGCGTCTGCATTGCGGCTATCCGCACCATGCTATTGTTATTGTTTGTGTTATTGTTATTATTGTAAAAATACTGCCAATTTGAGAGTTGACTTGTAAACAAATTTTAAGGTACATATAAGGCTTATTGATTTTTCCTAATATAAATGTGGATTCTAATTGGACTAAGTTATTACATTGTGGTTTCAATTACAGTATTAATTTATTTAAGAGGTTGTATGAAACATCAATTAAAATTTAAATCATAATAGTAACCTATGAAATTTTTGAAGAGCGAGAAATTTATACTTTTGGATCACATATAAGTTTGACACAAAAAGGTTTATAAATAACAACATTAATTAAATTATCAAGGAATCTTTTATGGATTGTAATTTTTTTGCAATATAGTTGAAAGTCAAAGTTTAGCATTTTTACGTATGGAGTAAAGCACATATTTGAGTAGTACATGATCAACTTTGATAGCCATCTTAATCATTCAACATACATTGTATGTGTAAGGGTGGGTGGGGGGGGGTCATCACATACATACTTGTCTGGGCCGGTGGGAGGGTCATCCCATGTATAGGCGGGCGGGTGGGATAATAACACTATATAAATGGGTGGGTGAGTGAGTCAATACCACTGTACATTTATGGGCTGGCGGTTGAGGCAATATCACTGTAAATGAATGGGCGTATTCATATCACTCTACCCTCTGATCAATTTGGGTTGCCACTGACCTACTTGGGTCATATCTCGTGATGACCTTGCCCCCAGTGTTTGTGTAGTTTTGGAGGTGTAGATTCCAATGAGCATAGCTAGTGTATATATATAAGCATAGACAGTCCCCTATTTATGTATTTATAATACAAAATTATCTAGTATGTCCTCACCCAGTACATTTAGTTCCTTAAACCCTATTACCTAAGTCAAAAGTTAAAATCTATATGTGATTGTTACGGTTTTGTTAGTTTGTACTTATATCACATACTGTATTCTTGCATACGATTAGTTAAATAAATGTAACACCTTCTGGGAATTGCTGCTCAGTAGTATAAGACAAAATAATGACTGTACGAGAAAAAATTATCAGCTTTTTAAAATATTAGTAAATAAATTTCAGTGACGACTAGAAGAACATTTAACAAAGATTTAATTGTGAGTGGACAGTACGCTGTTAAAAACATACTAGTTATGAAGAACACATTTCCTAATATGTCAATTTTAAGTTTCTAAAAGTCAAGATTACAAGGGAAACATTTCTGTTATGAGAATTGACAAAATAAGATTGCTAAGCTGTAAGAATAAAATTATGGAATAAGAGGATGGAACAAAGTTGTAGGTGTCATATTGTTTAAGCCAGATCAAGCAGAATTCAGTTTTTATGAAGAATAAAAAAAGTTCTTACTATGTGAATATTGGCACTTCAAAAATCAAAATAAGAAATAATAATAAAAACATTGTTGTACAAGTGTATAATCTAGAAGGCTGTAGAAAGAGCTTAGAAATATATATTTTTAACTAAATACACGTTAAATTTTTAAATACAAATTACTTAGGGCCTAATTAAATAGAATATATAAACTTGTAAATTGTAGTGCAAGTGATTGGTAATACAAATTATTAAAACGATTCAGATTTTAATTTGATAAATATTCCTGTGAATTGAATGTAAACCTGTGGCCCGTCTGGGGAAAGTAAGTAGTTTTGTTGTGGATGGGGGAAATGAGGTAACCTACCAACCACACCAAGTTTATTCCAAAATGGATTTGATATCCAGCAAATATATTACTTTTGTATGTTTCGGCTCTTATGTTCTTTTTCCACATTTCTTTAATATTTTAAACAATGGCTAAAGTTGATGTTCAACGAAGTATTTTGAAAATATATTAATAACATTTGCTTTTGATATTTGAATAATAATACAATAGTAATATTTCTATTCATACTTATCTGTATGCTCTGACATACTACGTTTGCTGGGGGGACGGGACGATTGGCACACATTTTTGGACCTTCTGCCCATGGCAGTTTTGGCACAATCATTAGAGCGGAATAAGTAGGGTCAACTCGCCTGCTTGGAAAAGGCAGGATTGGCACAGTCGCTCGACCAGGTAGACGCCATCGAACGAGGGAAAACGGGAATTTTATTATTCCCGTCAACTCTGCGTGGCAGTCATTTGCCCGTGATATAACAAATTTTTAAATTTAAACCTCAGGTTAGGTTAGGTTAGGTTAGGTTAGTTGCTTACTTCAATAAGCACCACAGCAGGGAATTTGCGGGGGCAAAAAAGTTCCCATTTTCCCGCATTCTGGCCACCTGGCTGCTACTACCTGGCCGGGCGGTGTGTGCCAATCGTGCCTTTCTGAAACTTACAGGTTGACCCTTCTTAATCCCCTCTAATGACTGTGCCAAAAGTGCCATTCCAAATCGGCCAAAAATGTGTGCCAATCGTTCTACGGCCTTTGCTGGAGTGGTGGCTAAGGGGCAATCCCTAAATTATAAGAACTCTAAAATCGGGCTTTTCAGACCCCCTTCTCACCATGTAATGGATTTGTAACGGTAATACTAAACACATCTTAATAATTAATGCTGTCACCAACCCCCCCTCCAATTTTTTCAACCATTTTCATACATGCTATTGATTTATGACAATTTTATGATTTTTTAATTTTGTTTTTCGTTTGTTTTCTAATGGGGGGATAATGTATTACTAACTAAAATATTTTGTACTTTTGGGAAAATCTATCAAATTTTGTGAATGAATTCAAACAAAATCTTGAAGCTTAATAGTTAAATAACGTTGCGTAGAAACACTCCACTCTTCTCTGTAACGGTAAATAATGCTGCCGAAAACCCCTATCACCCCCTAAAGGCACAATTAATTACATTTAATTTAAGGACTGTGGAGGGCCTAATGCTTCATACTGTGGAGGGCAAGGTCCAAGGTTCGAATCCCCAGTTGAGCAAAAGATCGGTACTTCACTCGTTGAATAAAGTTTACGCACAGGGCTGCAGGCCCATGTGGACAGGCGTGTGAAGTTTATGGAAAGAAAAATAATGTTGTCTAACACTAACATAATAAATACATTGGTTGAAGATACATACCGTTATCATCAAGGTATGTTTAAAGATGGATTTTGAATGAGTGTGTATGAGAATATGCAGCCTTGTTACAAATCAAAACCGAGTCATACTTAGAAAGGGTCATTAAGTAATAAACTATTGTATGTGTATGGGTGGGCAGGGTGGGTCAATACTACTGTACGTGTATGGGTGGGCGGGTGGGTCAATACTACTGTAATGTGTATGGGTGTGCGGGTGGGTTAATACTACTGTAGTACATGTATAGGAGGGTGGGTGGGTCAACACTACTGTACGTGTATGGGTGGACGGGTGGGTCAATACCACTGTACATGTATAGGAGGGCGGGTGGGTTAATACTACTGTACATGTATAGGAGGGCGGGTGGGTCAATACTACTGTACGTGTATGGGTGGACGGGTGGGTCAATACCACTGTATGTGTATGGGTGGGTGAACAATTAGCTAGGATTAATAACATGAATACATTAGTAAATAATTTGACAAAAATATATTTTTTATGAAGAATAAATAAAGAACGTTTGCTTGTGCCAGAGTTGATTTCAAATACACCATGTGTCCACATGTTAGACAAACGTTTTTACACAAATAGACTTTACTTAAGCTGCTTATCCGGGTCTTTGAATGCTTGATTATCATTAGTGTACAAAATTAGGCCACTATAGTAACTGAAATATATATTATTAAAATTTGTTTCAGTTTAGTTTCAAATTTGTTAAATAGGGAAACAGCAGGAAATATATTACTATTGAAACTCTTTTACCAACTCAGTGTTCCTTACTGGTCTCTTCATACTAAAATTACATGGATTGAAATGGTTGAATTCAAGGGATAAGTTTAATAACCTTCTCGCACAAAACTGTTAGAAAGAATATTTCAATACAAAAAAAATCTGCAGTTGAAAAGTTATATTATTGCTTGGTTACATTTTTAATTATTTACCTAGGACCATTTAGTTATTAAGACTAAGTGTATGATTAAAATCTCTTTTCCGTTCTAAGATATCCATGTCGAATTGGTATATTAGTTGATTCGTTCAGACTGTTTATGAGTACTTCACGCTTGAAGTTTCCTGTTCTATAAAATACACTCAATGCAACACCAGTGATGGCTTTATGCCATATAAAATACACTTCTTCCTCCACATAGATCAGAGGCATGTATACAAAAGTCCATCATTAGTTCTTACCTCTAACGGAAGAGGTAACTTTGAAAGCAATCCTAGCTGACGACGTAGTTCGCTGTAGTACAGTTAATGTGTAACGTTTCTGTACCTGATGAGACAAAACAACATCATATCAGCTCAGTTCCAATCCATCTTGACCATTTTCTCTTCTCGTTTCCAAATAATTAATGTGATTCAGGGGATCTTAACAATTTGAAAATTCTTTAGTCTCACACTAACCAGTTTACTAGTCCAAAAAGGAGAGTTATTAGTATCTTGTTTCGATAATCCATTGCCCACCTTGTGAGAGCCAGTACGGATGTAAACCAGCTCTTGAAGCTGATTGTACAGTCACTCTTCTACTCATATTTAAACCTACTGGTAGCTCTGGGTCCACTAAAGTCAAGGCAGTATCAGATCAGATACTGATACTAGAGACCTTGTGTAGAAGGTATATGCTGCTCTGCACTTAACCCACACTGGAAACAGAGAACAGTTGAGATGGACCGACATTGTGTTACCTCGTCAGTTGCATATAGACAACTTTACAGTCTTTACTGTTTTACAGCAAACCGAGTCGTCAATTAGGTCTGATTTCTTAGTTATCAGTTCTATTATACGTAAAGAACAATTAATTAACATCAACTTCTAAAACTGACTGTGTTACTAATATCTTTCATTGACATCTCAATTTCAACCGACGCATAACTGACAGTTGTTTCACATGTAAAATAAAAAATGTACATAGGTGTGACTACATGCTTTGCCGAACCCAATGTTGGTTGTCGCTGTAGTTACAACCCGTATTGAATCTGTCCATGAGGATATTTAAATATTGCTGTACGGCCACTCATATATAAAGACTAAATACATACATGTAAAATTTTAGGAAAGGATGAAAAAGTGAAGTTATTTATCATACCTTTGATTCTTATAATTCTCATTATTGTCATAATTTAAGTACTACTTGTATTTTTTTTAAATGACAAAAATAAATGTACCCCATTTAAATAAGTTATCAAATATTTAATAGCTAGAATAATAATATTCTTGCCGATGAACACTACGTATAACACTTCCATCGATAATGTACAATAAACTATTTACATATTTAATATTAGAATATTGATTATATTGGCAGTCACATTCCCTGTTTGGACATATCAATGTGGTCCATAGTATGTATTTGCATACATTGCATGAAGCTGTGGTGACGTGTTCATGCATATGGAATCAGTCATATATATATATATACACGAGTATATATACACACTATAGCTCATGATACAGGTGAATCGCTGTCCCCCCTCCCCCCACAGCTGGAGTCAGATTACTTCAATCCATCAAAACTAACGTGTTATATTTCAGCATTTTCTGTGTAAAACATTAATTTTTCCAGCTCTAAAATAGTGGTGTATACATGGTGATATTTTGGTACTGAACAAGCATAAATTAACATAGTGTTAGTTAAGCATTTGAAGGGTGGAAGTGGGTCAAAGTTATTCTGCATGTTTGTAGAGTGATATATTTGTTAGTAAGACTATATATTAGATAACTATAGCATCATTATAATCATGTCAAGATTTTCGACAAAGTATGACATGGATAATTCTCTCAGCAGTTATAGCCAAGCGTCATGAACGAGGTGACAAATGTTTCTTAAATATTTTTGGTTATTTAAATTTTTTTATTTTACAAGAAAAATGTAACCCGCCAGCTCACATGGCCTACAGGCCTGTGCATGAACTTATTCAAAGAATGAAGTATAGAATGTAGCTCAGTTGGGGGTTTGAACCTTGATCTTGCTCTCTGCAGTCGGAAGCCTTAGACACTGAGCCACAAAGTCAGAAATTTTATACTTTTAAGACTGGTAAAGTCCTACCATTCATAAACCATTCTTAAAACATTTAAAATTAGTTATTAAATTTATTTATATACACCATTTGTTCATGTTAAATAAAAACAATACATACTGTAGGAAAAATTTCACATAGAAGTACTTTGATAAGAATTTTACTATTATGTTAAAATCTTTTTGTTCCTAAATAATTGTACATGAATATATAATAAAAGGCTAATGCATTATGCGTTTTTAGAAAAAAAACTACTTATCAGGTTGGACACAATTCTGCTATTTTCAGAATATGTCTGTGAGATTTTTTCAAGATGTTTAGTTTTTGTATGTAAAAATATTTTTATTATAATGATCACACTACTTGAAACAGTGATCAGTTTCACTGTTTCAAAAAAATTCCTAGATTTTTTGTTTGTGTTTGTTATGTGTTGTATTGTTTACTATTGAGGAAATAAATCATTTATTTATTTTTTATTTGTGTTTTAATATTGTTTACTAAAAGTTAAAAATAACATCACATTAAACAGTTTAGGTTTATCAGATTCCTCAGAACACAAAATTGTGTTTACACCTTGGTGTACGTAACAGGTTGTTATATCCAAGTCTGCTGTTAGTTCTCAAAAGAGCGAATCAAATTAGGGTAGGAATTGAGTTGAAAATGATAAACATCACTTTCTCGTGTGTCCATTTTTACAGTCACAATTCTATAGACAAGCAAATTAACATTATTTCGTATATAATGTTGTTATAAACCAAAAGAGCATGTCTTGGTCCCGATCAAAGTCATAACAGAGAACATCCCTGAACGCTTCACATGCCAACCTTGTTACAAGCACAACGAGTGACGCCCCGGTCAGGAACCCTATCAATCAGGCTTAAAACTTTCCCTGGGAAAATATACATAACTTTCCAAAGTTTCATGACAGTTGAATGAATAGTGTAGTAATGCATAATGTGCATTGAGGACCTGAATAATGTGTTAACATTGTTGCTGTCTTACATTATTTTATTTTTAAGTTGTGTAAAATTCTAGCGTACAAATCTTGACCTTTGTCCATGCACTGTTTAATGACAATAAAAACCTTGAATCTAACAAACAGACAGAGACAGACATAGTAGTACACGCATTCGTTTCTATACTGTATAGCTTAAACGTCCACTGATTGCAAAATTATTACTCTTTCTAACATTTTGAAAGCTCTATTACCTCCTGTGATATAAACGTTCCAACAGTTGTTACAATTAATTATTTTATAAAGATCATTATTTACATTTGAACAGGTGTTACTTTTCGATTTTACAACCTTTTTCCATGTTATTCTTATGGACAAACAACGTAATTTGAGACCTTCCCCTGTCCGTAAGGATGAAAATTATGAACAATGAAGTCATTATGACATAACTACGAATTGGGTCGAATTGTTTGACACCTCGTTTTTTTGCTCACCTATCATTGTTAAACTTAAGTGCCAGCCCTAGTGTGTAACAATGACAACATCCTTTCGCTCATGTACATTCATGCGAAATCCATATTCCTCCTCATCTCGATGATCGGCAACTTAAGATTGAATATACAGTATTGAATATAAAAAAAGAGTATATTGCACAGTTGAAATATAGTATTGTTTGTGTCTATGCCATTGGGATTGTGTTAGAAGTATGTGTTGTTGTCATGTAGGTTTTGTAGTTACTGTAGAAGAATCAACAAAAAACAGGCGGGTTACTTGACGTTGAACAGTAAAAACACATTTGATCGCATATTATCATACATGTGATCACAGGTACCCAGTTTTGTAATCTTGTGTCAGCAGTTATGTAATATTGGAATAAGTGACCAGGTGATGTGATTTATCAAAACTGCAAGTGTGGAAAATGCATTTTCATGAACGAACAACATGAATGTAATGCATCAACGAATAAGTGCTTAATCGTACAAATAAATGCATTTTAGCTTCCGGGCCATTTTCTAGGCGCATTTTAATAAGTGTTCTACATATTCATTTACCCTGTTTTAGATTGCATAAAAATAATACTACATCGGTGTTATAATTGGATTGACATTTCAAAACATAACATAGAAATGTGGCTAATTTTTCTATAAACATTTATTTACACTTATGAATTTATTTAGATCTGTGTATGTATGTTTCATTCGACGATTTGTGTTTATTACGAAATAAATGTCATATTGTATTCAAAAGCTGTTAAACAGTGTTTCATTTAGGTTCACACTAATTTAATTAGTTATACATTAATGTATGCTGAGAACTTGCCATCCTTAAGTTCATTACGTGACCATTAGGCCTTTACTGCACGCATCATCTGCCTACAGTACACGTCTGTTCTGAGGTAAGTCAATATTGGCACTACTATTAGCCCCTATCGTCAACCTATTCTGTGCATCCTTTTGTCGTTACTCCCTGTATTATATATGGATACATCGATAGGTCTATACTAGTGGTGGTATTCCATTCAGGTCTACCTACACAAGTTTGACGTATTTATATGCCGGGGAAGACAATATTGGCCGTGCCGACAGCCCCTATCGCCAAGCGTCCATTGTGGTCTACCTCGCTACTATAGTTTGTATGATAGAACCTGTCTCCTGGACCTTCGGCTACCTGGGACTGGCCCGGGACACCCCCCAGCACTGGCAGCCGCCTGCGGCTGTTTCCTTAATGAGTCACGTACTGGCATCCCCACTAGGTGAACTAACTTTTTTTCCCGGATCACAATTTTTGATTTTTTTCAAATATTTGAAAGTAAATAAAAAAATAAGATTAACGATATAAAACTCGATAAAAATTGACCAATATTGAGGTGGTCTGTTTATTTGTATAGTAACAATAAAGTTGGTTTTGTGTAACGATATGAAGATTAAATTACATTGGAATTGACAACAATTCTAATAAAATAATTTTTTAAATAAGCTTACGAGTAACATGGGTTAGAAGTAACAATCGAGCTTCACGAGAAAAATCTACGGTACCAACACTTGGAACATTGGACTTTTGCAGTAGAAGTCTGACTCATGGTGACTAAAATATTTCTGAGAAGTAAATTATTGCAAGCTTACTGAGTTAGAATAATAAAGCCAAACATAAAATGTTATGTTACTTAGGGAATTATTGTAAATAATAAAAGTTTAATTTCTTCACAACCACTTAATCAAGATAATAATTCAAGATACTAATTTAATTGTTTTTCCGCCCTCTTTTCAAAATCACTGAAGGATACTATTGGTTTTGATTTATTTTTTTCATACATATAAATATATACATTTTTCTAGCTTGGGAAAAGTTAGGAAAAACCTGAATTTTTTAATCTTTACGTCCTCATAACTTTTGAAAAAAATCTGTTCATACCTGATTACACCAGAGGTGACACTCCCAAGTCGGGATCGTCATCACTGTCATCCGAGTCACCAGGTGCCAAAGTAATAATTAATTCTTGGACACTAATGTCATCAAGTCCTTCTTCTTTCAAATCGGCCTCAATTTCTTTTTCGACGTGCTGTACACAACTTCTCCAGTTATCCGGGGTGAAAGAGTTCACTGCTTCCATGAACAAATTTTGAATATCGTTCAGCTTGAAGGTGGTGTTTCGTGCAGCAACAAACCGTTTCAGATTAGCCCATACGAGTTCAATCGGATTGTAGTTGCAGTGGTATGGTGGAAGTCGTACGACTTTGAACCCAAGCTGAGAGGCTTTCTTGTCGATCTCGTAACTTGTGACTTGAGGCTTGTGTAGCTTTATCAGGTTATAGAACTCGGGCTTCCGCAAGTCAGGAGAGAGGGATATATTGCGCGTTTTCATCCATTCTTCCATTTCACACTTCTTTGAGGCCGATGTTGGCACTTTATTTGCTATTCGAGAGTGATATGATGCATTATCCATCACAATAGTTGAACCAGCCGGAATGGATTTGAGCAGCACTTCAAAAAACCAACCTTCAAATACTTCATGGTTCATCTCTTCATGGTAATCCACTGTTTTTTTAGATGTGAAAATTAGCGGTAGCGATTTTATCCATCCGTGGAATCCCCCAGCATGACATTATTAATCGCTTGCCTTTTCCTAATGGAGCATTTACAGAACACTATGGTGTCATCAGTCCATCCAGAGTCTTTCGAAGTGTTCGCATTAATCCAGGTTTCATATAAAAAATGCACTTTTTGAAGTCTATATCTTGAATTTTTCTTAAAATCCGGCATCTGGCAAGAGCTACTGATGGTTTCTCCATTAATATTTTTCTATTGTCTAGTTTTTTCCATTTGAACCCAATCTTTTTTAAAACCCTCGCCAACGTCTGTATGCAGCCATGAAACAAATCAGCTTTACGTAAGCTTGTTTTAAGTTTTCGGAGGGTAGGTACTTCTCGACGTCTGTAAATAGTTCAGTACATGGTTTCTGATTGAAATTTTTTGAAAATCATCCAGCTCTGTTATTATCGATTTAAAACGCTTTTTCCTCTTCGGTGTGCACAGCTTAGGAACATAATATGCCCTAGGATTGGTGTTTCTTACACTCGTATCATAACTTACAGAAACGGTCGGATTTTCGTCAGGAGGTAGGCTTTAGTCCACTTCTTCAAATTCATGTTGGCTCGCTGAGGAGGCTTCATCTTCCATTGATTGTTTTAACTGCAATCTTATGCGGCTCAAAGTTCTGGTGGAAATATTGCAAGCTGCAGACACTCTTTCAGACACCTTTTTAAGATCTAATAACGGTCCCTTGTTGTCACGTTCCCGCTCGAAGTATTGCAAAATAGATGCAATAATCGTTTTTGCCTGAGAATTGTATGCTGTCCCAGCACGCTTTTCACTTGATGGAGGCATGTTCACAAAAATAAAAGTAAACAAAAAACACTAACACACAAATAGTCACATAACAAAAGATAATAGCAAAAATATGAAATAGTAAACTCAATTGAAGAAATGCTTAATTTAAAAATTCGCTAACTAAAAAATTAAATGAAAACACAGTGGCTATTTAATTTACCACGATGTTACTGTGGCCAACACTCACTTTGATTGAACTGAAAACTACCCTCACCCCTAGAAACTCGTAAGCAGTTGATTAAGCATTTTTCAGAAATAGATTAGCCACCATGAGTCAGACTTCCGCTGCGAAAGTCCAATGTTCCAAGTGGTAGTACCTTTATAACGCAAAATACAGATTTTTCTCATGAAACTGTATTGTTACCTCTAATCTTTTATAAGCTTAGATTAAAAATTATTTTATTAGAATTGTTGTCAATTCCAATGTAATTTAATCGTCATATCGTTACACAAAACCAACTATACTGTTACTATAGAAATAAACAGACCACCTCAATATTGTTAAATTTTTATCGAGTTTTATATCGTTAATATTATTTTTTTATGTACTTTTCAAATATTTGATAAAAATTCAAAAATTGTGATCCGGGAAAAAAAGTTAGTTCACCTAGTGGGGATGCCAGTAAGTGACTCATTAAGGAAACAGCCGCAGTCGGCTGCCAGTGCTGGGGGGTGTCCCGGGCCAGTCCCAGGTAGCCGAGGGTCCAGGAGACAGGTTCTATCATACAAACTATAGAGGTCCTGAATCGTGTGCATGTCATATAACCCTTGTCATTGGTGGTTTTCTATGGCAGGTGTACACTTGAGTACACGTATTGTGTCCCGGGGAAGTCAATATTGGCCGTACCGACAGCCCCTATCGCCAAACGTCCATTGTGGTCCCTCTCGCTACTCCCTGTCCTGTATCGTTTGTATGTCGTATAACCCTTGTCGGTGGTAGTTTTATATGCCTGGTCTATACTTCAGTACACATATTGTATCCCGGGGAAGTCGATATTGGTCCTGCCGACAGCCCCTATCGCCAAGCGTCCATTGTGGTCCCTCTCGCTACTCACTCTCCTGTATCGTTTGTATGTCATATGACCCTTGTCGGTGGTGGTTTTCTATGCCAGGTCTACACTTGAGTACACATATTGTGTCCCGGGGAAGTCAATATTGGCCGTACCGACAGCCCCTATCGCCAAGCGTCCATTGTGGTCCCTCTCGCTACTCACTGTCCTGTATCGTTTGTATGTCATATGACCCTTGTCGGTGGTGGTTTTCTATGCCAGGTCTACACTTGAGTACACATATTGTGTCCCGGGGAAGTCAATATTGGCCGTACCGACAGCCCCTATCGCCAAGCGTCCATTGTGGTCCCTCTCGCTACTCACTGTCCTGTATCGTTTGTATGTCATATGGCCCTTGTCGGTGGTGGTTTTCTATGCCAGGTCTACACTTGAGTACACATATTGTGTCCCGGGGAAGTCAATATTGGCCGTACCGACAGCCCCTATCGCCAAGCGTCCATTGTGGTCCCTCTCGCTACTCCCTGTTCTGTATCGTTTGTATGTCGTATAACCCTTGTCGGTGGTAGTTTTATATGCCTGGTCTATACTTGAGTACACATATTGTGTCCCGGGGAAGTCGATATTGGTCCTGCCAACAGCCCCTATCGCCAAGCGTCCATTGTGGTCCCTCTCGCTACTCCCTGTCCTGTATCGTTTGTATGTCATATGGCCCTTGTCGGTGGTGGTTTTCTATGCCAGGTCTACACTTGAGTACACATATTGTGTCCCGGGGAAGTCAATATTGGCCGTACCGACAGCCCCTATCGCCAAGCGTCCATTGTGGTCCCTCTCGCTACTCCCTGTTCTGTATCGTTTGTATGTCGTATAACCCTTGTCGGTGGTAGTTTTATATGCCTGGTCTATACTTGAGTACACATATTGTGTCCCGGGGAAGTCGATATTGGTCCTGCCAACAGCCCCTATCGCCAAGCGTCCATTGTGGTCCCTCTCGCTACTCCCTGTCCTGTATCGTATGTGTATGTCGTATAAACATTGTCTGACTGAGGTGGTACTCCATTACAGGTCTACACTCGAGTGCACGTACTGTGTTCCGGGGAAGTAATATTGGCCGTGCCGACAGCCCCTATCGCCAAGCGTCCATTGAGCCCCCCCCTCACTACTCCCTGTCCTGTATCGTATGTGTATGTCGTATAAACATTGTCTGACTGAGGTGGTACTCCATTCCAGGTCTACACTCGAGTGCACGTACTGTGTTCCGGGGAAGTAATATTGGCCGTGCCGAAAGCCCATATCGTCAAGCGTCCATTGAGCCCCCCCCCCTCACTACTCCCTGTCCTGTATCGTATGTGTATGTCGTATAAACATTGTCTGACTGAGGTGGTACTCCATTCCAGGTCTACACTCGAGTGCACGTACTGTGTTCCGGGGAAGTAATATTGGCCGTGCCGAAAGTCCATATCGTCAAGCGTCCATTGAGCCCCCCCCCCTCACTACTCCCTGTCCTGTATCGTATGTGTATGTCGTATAAACATTGTCTGACTGAGGTGGTACTCCATTCCAGGTCTACACTCGAGTGCACGTACTGTGTTCCGGGGAAGTAATATTGGCCGTGCCGAAAGCCCATATCGCCAAGCGTCCATTGTGGTTTCTCCCGCTACTCCCTGCAATGTATTGTATATGCTGTTAACTTTATAGTCTTTACCCAAAATTGTTGTTTTTGTGAAGTTAGACGAGTTTTTGGTGCGGATAGTTGGTAAATCTTACGGGTAGGAAGCTAGAGCTATTTGATAGACTTGAAGGCATTCACCTTAAAGTATATGAATAAAATCTAAATGTGAGTTAAGTCTGAAGAATTCTTGGTGTATTCGATCAAATCTACGGTTAAGATGCTATGGCTCATCTCTTTAAAGGATTGTCACATTTTTCTAATAAACTAACTTATGAATAAAATTTGTTATAAACCATATTTTCGCTAAGAAATGAGTTATTAATATTGAGGGAAATGTATATAATGATATACAGCGAATATTGGTAGAAGTGTTAATTATAACTCAATAAGTATACATATTGTGTCTTTATAAAAAGAATAAATACCGTAAAATATAAATGACTAATTTGGATAAGCTAGAATTATTAGAAAAGATCATTTTTATAAACAAATTGTTAAATAACATAAATCTTGATAAGAACAAAAGAGTAGGGAGCAAATAAATTAAGTCGAGTAATGAAAATAGGACGCATGCTTATGGCATTTAACGTGTTTGATTCATTATACTGTATTCAGTAAGTGTTGTTACATTTCTATACAACGTAATAAAGCCAAGTCACTTGCATTCCCAGGGAACTGTTTGTTTTTAGACGGATGGAATTATAAAGGGCTTATGTTCGTTGTGGTGTCTGTAGCGATGAGCCTGGTTGTTCCAGTTAATTATGTATGACTCAGCATTGTTATCGATTGCGACGCAGTGGACTGGACGGTGGCGTCCCTAGCGGCGCTGCTCTCAACTACTTACCGCCCCTCGCGTCGCGGCCGACATTCAAAACACATCTAGCCTACTGTCACCCGCTCCCGCTGGGTCATTGAGACAATCGGCTCGCTGATGGAGCAAAACAATGGTGTTGTCGTTGAATGAGCAAAGGGGGCTGAACCGGTTGTCGCCTTTGGAGGGTGCTGGGATAGGTTATACACTTTTTCCTCTCGTGGAAGTTAGGTAGTTTTCACGCAAATAACTCAGGACCCACTTGAACGAAATTTTAGTTTTTAAAATCGCTTAGAGTTATGCAGGACAAGTATTTTGTGAGTACGGTTTTCCTAAAGGTAGCCGTTTCCCAAACTGCCGAGCCACCAATCACTGTCTTCGCTAAAACATGCTGTTCAATTTCAATCATACGGTTCGTGTTTATCATTAAAATGAGTTATAATGGACCTTAAATAGATGTTAGTGTATGAGTTTTTAAATTTAGAATAATCAAGAATGACATTTAATGTTTCACATACTACATTTGACTGGAAAATAATTACAAAATACCCAATTTAAAAAAAAAATATATATATATATATATATTTTTTACAACAAAAGAAAATAGAAAGTTCTTTACCTGTCAAATAACACTTCAAGTGTTACGATACGATAATTGTTATGGACCGTATCCTTGAAATACAAATCCATGTTTATGGTGTTTTTCGTGAAACGAAGCGGCCCACTTAAATGTCGGTCATGTTTTAGGCGATGCAGTGTTTCCATATTCAAAAGCAGATCAGGAAAACATATAATTTATATTAAAAATCATATATGTACAATATTTTGTCTCAGCAGTTTAGCCTACTTGTTGAAATGTTCAATATAGTCTGTAAAAACGCTTTAACGTGTTATGACATAATGCATTGAATCGAACTGCAACCACTGTATTTCTTTAATTTCTGTGTTTGTGTGTGAAGTTTTCCTGCTTGTTAATACAACAGGTTATGTTTACAAACAAATGAAATTGTATTACTACCTAAAAATACAAAATACACCGGGAGATCAAAATTGTTTATCCATCACAATCTGATAATTTAATTGATAATGAAATTGTAATCGGTGTGGATATACACTATAATACGTGTAGTCAAGGATACAATAGAATAAATCCAATTATTGTATTACATGTTAGCTGGCTTTAATTAAAGCCTGTAGAAAGTTATTCAGAAATAATGGTAGGCTTAAACTTTTAAAGTGGCCTTTCTTAAAATGTCATATTACAGTACTAGCTGTTCAATGATTCGTTGTCATGAAATAATCCACATAGTGTATGGCTGCCAATTTACTGACGCTCACTTAGGTAAATCATATTGAACATGTCGTTCATAATAACTATTCTGGTGAACAAATTCGTATCCTATTTTCAAACGATGAAAATTACGCTATGCCAACCAGGTATACTGATCAGTCAAAGATGAGTAATGTACAGTATTTGCGTGTGTTATACACGTCCGTATTGAACTTGTTGTCACTCAACTCTCGTAGATACAATCGAGTCCTGAAAATATTGAATCCACTCGGGAATGTCAGCGATCTGAGATAAGTGGACTGCCTATATTTAATTATAACGAAATGGGAGTTTAATTTCTGCGGCGATCACATTGAAAAAGTCTCAGTTGTAGGGAAACGGTTTGCTGAACCACATCAATTACACTCAGCCACTAGGGTAGATTGGACACGTGTGTGGTTGATATTGAGCACGTTCTCTATCAACTGTCTTTACCAAACCAACATGATGGTGTAGTAAACGTTAACACTCAAAGAAAGTAGGATCTTCAGCGACTCTGGGATGTGAACAATCTGCTGGAGATCGCACACTTGGAGGACACTGTAGGTCACTCATTGATCACGTACCCTCTCTGTTAAATGTATCTGATTCCTTCCTGACAATGTCGTATCTTCAGCAACTTTGGGATGTGAACAATCTGCTGGAGATCGCACACTTGGAGGACACTGTAGGTCACTCATTGATCACGTACCCTCTCTGTTAAATGTATCTGATTCCTTCCTGACAATGTCGTATCTTCAGCAACTTTGGGATGTGAACAATCTGCTGGAGATCGCACAATTGGAGGACACTGTAGGTCACTCATTGATCACGTACCCTCACTGTTAAATGTATCTGATTCCTTCCTGACAATGTCGTATCTTCAGCAACTTTGGGATGTGAACAATCTGCTGGAGATCGCACAATTGGAGGACACTGTAGGTCACTCATTGATCACGTACCCTCACTGTTAAATGTATCTGATTCCTTCCTGACAATGTCGTATCTTCAGCAACTTTGGGATGTGAACAATCTGCTGGAGATCGCACACTTGGAGGACACTGCAGGTCACTCATTGATCACGTACCCTCACTGTTAAATGTATCTGATTCCTTCCTGACAATGTCGTATCTTCAGCAACTCTGGGATGTGAACAATCTGCTGGAGATCGCACAATTGGAGGACACTGTAGGTCACTCATTGATCACGTACCCTCTCTGTTAAATGTATCTGATTCCTTCCTGACAATGTCGTATCTTCAGCAACTTTGGGATGGGAAAAATCTGTTGACGAAACACAGCTAGATCGCACACTTGGAGGACACTGTAGATCACACATGTAGTTGGGATTGATAACGTACCCTCACTGTACCTGATTCCGTCCTGATAATATTGGTTCTTCACTCACTCAGGGATGTGAACAATTTGTTGACGAAAACAGCTGGATCGTACCCTTTAATGCATAGCGCCAGCTCTAAAGGTTGCCATCAACGTGTACACTACTACAGAAGTCTGAGGTGATCATGTTTGGTGGTAATCAAGGAGGGCCCGGCTGTTGTCTAGGGAAGGGAACTGAGTACAAGACTTGTCAATTAGCTGAGAATCAGACTAATACTAAGTACTTCGGGTTCCACGTAGTACTGTAGGTCTCTTAGTTACCCTGACAATTGGGCTATTAATAAATGGCCCTTTCTGGGCTAAGTCGAACTCAACAACACGACTACACAGGTCATGCCCACTCATCCTACACTCAACTGTTTTCATAAAACACACACAAGCTGTGTTTGCATCTCAAAACGGAATAACCTGAAAACAACTTAAGTCATCAATGAGGCAATTAAATCCTTCCACGCTCGAGGCGATGAAATTGAACTCGGAACAGGGCCGTACGAAGCTGTGGCGAGCGGGGCGGTCGCCCCGGCCAAGGGGGGCGCTTAATTTTTGTGATTAAGCTGTGGAAACATTTTATGAAGTGGTTAAAGGAAAACCCCTAAAAAATAATATAGCACTAACTCTTACAGCCGACGAGGAATTAAATAGCAATCAACCTCTTCATAGAGCATGTCTAGACAGCGGCCAGCATTACGGTAAACTAAGAGTAGATATAGTACTTGCAGGCTGCTGCTGCCGTCGAACCACCATCGGTCGGCAGCTGATACTAAAGACTCCTGTCTTAGCCTTTATCGTTCATTTTTATGATGTGTATATATACATCTGTTACCGCTAGATTATCTGTACAACGTTGGTATTATTTGTTTGATATATTAGTTAACTGTCATTATCACAATCACATTTGATGTCTTGTTTAGAAGTCGACGGACTAATTATATGGATTTTTTTGGATTAAAATTTGTAAAAGGTCACTCTGGGTAACCAGGTATTTGGTAAAAGCAATGTTCAATTACATATTTTTTTAACTCCTTTTGAATTTTTAAAATTCGTTTATCTCAGCAAGCTGAGGTGGTTATAAGAGAGTACATACTCGGGTTTGTTTCAAAATAGTTTCAAATTATGATACATTGAAGGACTGACGTTTCTGTTTCTGGTGTTGTGTAATGCTGACGTACCTTTACAAGTTATTCTTTAACGTAGGAATTCTTCAAACATAGCATATAGCAGGTGCGGTTTTAATAAGCTTAGTTATTTAAAAGTAACTTTACATGATTCTGTTGGTTTAGCTTTTAAAATACATCTTACAGCTCTTTTTTGAAGAACAAATATGTTAGCCTATTGTAAATAGATATGCCCCAGAGTATGATTGAGTGCCTTATCAAGCCAAAGGAGATTTATGCGGAGATTGATGCTTGAGAAGTGGATTTACTGTTGAGGAAGGATTCCTGTTCTAAGTTATTTAATTCTTTATGAGAGGTCAAAATGGAATTATCATCTGTGAAGATAGTGCGGAGTTTGCCAGGAAGGTAGTCAGATAATGTTATTGATATTTAAAATAAATATAATGTGCAAGAATGGATCCTTGTGGAACTTTGAATGTGACTGTTTTTGGTTTCGAGCCCTCAAGGGTGTATTACACGCGAGGTCTTGTTCAAGAGCATGTCCACTTCAGCATGCTCACCAGCAAATTCTCCCGAGTAATATAGGAGATTTTGGACATAGACATGCTCTTGAACGTCTAATCGGTTTGATATTTGCGACTTGCCCACGTCGTGTAATAGGTCTCCACGTCAACTTGGCATACTGCGCATGTGCGCCTCGTTTTCCCTGCCAGCACCACCATTATGTTTATCGTGTTTATATTATTTTCACCTATTTGCTTGTTGTGTTTAGTTTATATTCTTTTAACCTGTCTGCTTGTTGTGTTTAACTTGTCTTCAAGTCGCGTGTCATACACACTGAGAAGATTTTCCGATTCTGTTTTTATCGAGAAGTCTACTTTGGTTATTTGAGACCTGTCTGAGAGATATGACTACCACACCAAAAGAATCAAGTTTCTGTATTAAAAAAAACACACAATTAATGGAAACTTGTTTTTTAACTATTAGTGATTTATTCCGACATAACTCAGGTTACCCTACACTCAATGTTTTTGGTACGAGGATGGAGGGGGGTGCCAATACCCATTTTGCCCCGAGTGCCGTCAACGCTAGGGACGGCCCTGACTCGGAAAATGTGGTTTGGTGTTACAAGGTGGTGAAGGGAAGTTTAATTTGAAGTGGCTGTTTAATTGTGTCTTAACGTGTTGACAGCGTGTTACAAGTTGAGGCAGGCGATATTGAAGTTGAGCTGTATGTGTATATGCAGGTAAACTTGTTTCACAGCATGTAAGTAACTGACATTTTAACCTTTGAAACTGAGCTTGAAAACGCCCGTTATTTTTTACGGATATAAATGTATATAGGAACACATTTGGTTTTCGTGTATGTTGTAATCTGGAAGGTTTCAATTTTGTGACTTACGTACTATGAAAATACTAACCAGACATCCTAAAAGTTCGCTTAGAAAGTAGACCATGGCATATTATTGTATAGTAGTTTTGTAATTGTACAACAAACTATATTACTATACTTGTTTATACATTTTTTTACATTAGGGAATACTATTTTTATTTAACAATAAAATAATTGTTTAACGCTGTTTTTGGAGCCCCACTGTTTTGTTGAAATTAATATGGCTCTTATTTGAATCTCTGTTATTAATTTTAAGTACTTTCAACTAAAAAGATTTAAAACTAATTAGTAGCTAATTAATAAATATGTTTTTATGTAAATATTAAGAATATTTACCAATTAAATACTACACGAGCTTTTTTATTTATTTATAATACATGCACTGACAACAGGAAAGGACCTAAATACATTTGTGCAATATAAATGAAATTAAATGAAAATTACTTTTATTGTATATAAAAATGGCGAGATGTCCATTTTTCATACACATAACCTAATATATTTCATACATATAATATATAAAGTGGGAACAAGATCTTCAAATTGCATTTGCGGTTGGCACTGCAAAACAGCACTAATATCATTCAATACAATGAATAAATTAAAAAAAAAACTCTTGACTCTTAAAAGTTTTCAGGAAATTTCCTTTAATTTTAATACGAATAATAAGGCTGCTGCTCTTATTTTACTAAAAAAGTGTAAAGATTTAGAGTATTCAAGATCGTGTCAAAAATACACAGAACAAATATCCGGAGGTGGAGTTGAATTTTTGAAATTTATTTGGTTAAAGGTGGATACAATATTTGTTTGTGGTTGAGCGGTCTAAGGCGTCATGACCTTGTACCAGAGCTAGCGATAACACTGGTTCGAATCCTGGCATGGACTATTAGTTTTTATCAGTATTATTCACATTGTACTGTACTGGTTCTCTCCCTTACTCTGTCTGATAAGTTCCCCGCACAAGATCTACAGTATATGGGGAATGGGTTGAGTAATTTTAAAAAAGAGATGACCTCTCCTTAAAAAAATTCTATCTACTGAAGAATTTTATTAAATAATTGAATTTAATGTACTAAATTCATTTATTTAGTACATTAAATACTATAACCCAAAGTTGGGTGAAGTGAAACACAACATTTATCTCGATTAAGAAAACAGACACGGAAACAAGTTAATTACGAATGTTTAAGATTTAATAAGCCCGAAGTGAAGTAACTACCATAAAGGGTTATTAATATACGTTTACTCGGCGCCGGGGACCAAGAACGGCTCTAGCTCATCGTTAAGGTTTAGACGTACGGTTCAACTTAACCACTTGGATATATACCTTCGCCTTGCTGACGTGTTTTATAGTGCTCAGCGTAG
Source organism: Stictocephala bisonia (assembly GCA_035578905.1). NCBI lineage: Eukaryota > Metazoa > Arthropoda > Insecta > Hemiptera > Membracidae > Stictocephala > Stictocephala bisonia. The sequence continues at coordinate 60,409 of JAQJVL010001669.1, read as the reverse complement.
TTTATGGCTTATGTTGGTATGACAGTGTTCGTTGAAGATATAAACTGTAATTATTGAATGTAATTACTTGAAACGAGCATTTGACTCGCGGTGCGGCCAAAAGTACTGCGTTTAACATTCGACAGACAATAATTACCTACTTGCCGAGGAAAACATCTTCTTGTAGATCCCCTTGTACAATATATAAAGTAAATAATATGATAAGGATAATCTATAAACAAAAATTTCGAAGACATAAACTGAGGGCCAACGGCTTGAGTGACTTACGAACCACACGCCATTCATTGTCTTGTGATAACGTCAGAACCATGCGGTCAAGGCCACTGGAACTGGGTCGTGTCTCTGTTAAGATATCTAAAACTGTCTAAAGTTTAAGAATAGTGAATGATTAGTTTAAGAATGGTGGAGGGGATCATGTATTCCATCATATGATTTTTACTCACACGACTAAAATTTAAAAATTCACTCGAGTGTTGTCAATCACTAAGCAAGGACCCAATGTATTTGTCCGTCTGTCTATTTCTTTAAAGTTGGCAAGACAATGTTTGTAAACCTTGTCAACAGATCTAGATGACTTGATGGATTTTGACGAATGAGGTATGTCTGTCTCTTGATAAACATTAAGCCCATCACTCACACGTCTCTCCTCGCATTATTGCTTGTGGGAGACTGTTATTCTTCACTGTACTGTATCGTGTACCAAATCTCTATTTCCGTTAACTCAGTAACTCCTCACAGTTGACTCGTACGCGTTAATGTGCACGTAATTCCTTTGTTAATCGATTAAAGTAAGACTTTTTCTCACGTTTGAGAAGGGGTGGGAATGAAAGATTGTCAGTTCAGTTTGAGATCTCTTCTGAGTAGCCGTGAACCGTATGTCTCATTGGTTCAGCTAATGAGTTTCTTTTTGTACACTGAATTAAATATGAAAGCAGTATTAAGTGAGTACTGGGTGTGAATGATGACGTATGTGAACACGGCTCTTGCATTGGACTGACAAATGACACTGCTGGAGTTGTGTGAGTGAGGGCTGGGTGTGCAAGCTGACACACGGCCCCCACAACTTTAATCAGTCCTCATTAGGTGTGTGTGCGCCGTTGGAGACCACCTCATGTATTGGACTGACAAATGACACTGCTGGAGTTGTGTGAGTGAGGGCTGGGTGTGCAAGCTGACACACGGCCCCCACAACTTTAATCAGTCCTCATTAGGTGTGTGTGCGCCGTTGGAGACCACCTCATGTATTGGACTGACAAATGACACTGCTGGAGTTGTGTGAGTGAGGGCTGGGTGTGCAAGCTGACACACGGCCCCCACAACTTTAATCAGTCCTCATTAGGTACGTGTGCGCCGTTGGAGACCACCTCATGTATTGGACTGACAAATGGCACTGCTGGAGTTGTGTGAGTGAGGGCTGAGTGTGCCAGCTGACGCACGGGCCCCACAACTTTAATCAGTCCTCATTAAATGTGTGTGCTGTTGGTGAACACGGCTCTTGAATTGGACTGACAAATAACACTGCTGGAGTTGTGTGAGTGAGGGCTGGGTGTGCAAGCTGACACACGGGCCCCACAGCTTTAATCAGTCCTCATTAAATGTGTGTGCTGTTGGTGAACACGGCTCTTGAATTGGACTGACAAATGGCACTGCTGGAGTTGTGTGAGTGAGGGCTGAGTGTGCCAGCTGACGCACGGGCCCCACAACTTTAATCAGTCCTCATTAAATGTGTGTGCTGTTGGTGAACACGGCTCTTGAATTGGACTGACAAATGACACTGCTGGAGTTGTGTGAGTGAGGGCTGGGTGTGCAAGCTGACACACGGGCCCCACAGCTTTAATCAGTCCTCATTAGGTGTGTGTGCGCCGTTGGAGACCACGACTTGTATTAGACTTACAGTTGTTACTGCAGGCGTAAAAAAATAAAAATAAAATAAAACTAGTTCAAATCAGTTTTAATTAATGTGTTTACGTTAGTACATATACGTTTGTACTCATACAAGGTAGAGGAAAGGCATGATTATTTCCGTTTTTAGTTCAATAAAAATATAATTATAATGTTATCTTTAGGCTTTAGAGCTTGGCTAAGTTTGCCCACGAATAAGATGTAAATAACTTGATTAGAGGGAAAGGGGATTTAAATCTTTAACAAATTATTGTTTTCAGTATTTCAACTGCTGTCAAATCTGTAAATCACGAATTAGTACTGTATCATGTTTTTCACGTAAAACATTTTTAAAGTGTTTTTTTTTTTTTACAGAAAATATCCACGAAATTCATAATTGAAATTGATGTACTTTAAATAACGACACTCTGAATCTATATATGTTGGTAAATTGTGCCTAAGATCATAAGACTGTGGTATTTAAGGTTCGTGCCGACAGCGCTCCCAGTGGCTGGAGCACCCAACTAAGAGAGGTGCTTCCGTTTATGAGTGCATGGCTAAACTGTATCACTATCTATATGATCTGTTCTTAATGTTATCAATTCTCTATAATTTCATTTTTATCATACGACTACACAATGTTCATTAAATGTAATAAACTTTCTTCCAACGTTATTCTTATACTTTCGTACCAACGTACTTAAGTATGTTTACCGATATTAAGACTTGTAGACTGTACTTTTCATCGATGTTGTTGCTAGATACTTTGACCCAAGTAGAAGGCCTCGAACATGTAAGGCATCGATCATCCCGGTTAGCAAGGGTGCGATGCCAAAACAAGTCGGCACGGCACGCAACGCCAGTATATTTGCTTATCAGACATCGGAGCGTCTTGAAGACATAAACACTCAAAATGAAATCCCTAAAGTTGGCGGCTAGCGTGTTCGTTGCAGTTACCGGTGGTGTAGTTGCGGAAAGGAGAGAGGTTCGGTTCCAACACATTGGTCTTGTTTGATGGTATTATTTTGCTAGGTATTTATTCCTTTATTGCAAGGCCACTGACAAAAAACATAAACATGTTATGGGAGCACTCAACAAAGCTTGCTCCTCTTGAATCAACGACAGTAATTATATAGTAATTTATTTACGTAGGATAGATTGGTATGGTATTGTGACAAATTTTAGCATGAGACTGTAAAATTTATCTATTGAAAAATTGATGTTACTTTTTATATCATTCAAGGGTGTTCGAACAAAAATTATTTTTGAAAATTGTTTGATGAAAAGTGAAAAAATGAAAAGTGTCTGATGTTCTTATAATACGTAATAAATGGGTCGAAGAGAAAAATTCACAAACAACTCATTATGTAGATATAGCTGCCTGAAATGGCTAGTATGACCTTTTTGGTACATAACTCATTAAGAAACCGACCAGTTTATTTTATTAACATTTTGATAATATAGTGGGCTAAAGGTACTAACCAAGTGGAAAGTAAAACACTAAGAAAGTTTTTTTAAATTTTAGAATAAGTGACTAAACGTTTGATTGTGAGTAATGTCCTTTTATTCATTTGCTGTAACTATAAATAACTAATAAATATCTGGGAAGTGTTGACGGTAAGAATCAATTAAAATCTCGAAGTCAGAGAAACACGTGTACTTAATGAATACATTTCTGAACAAATTACACTTAACATGTAAAATGTAAACTACTAGGGATAGGTTAGAATAAATGAAAATAGAAAGTATAAATAAATAAAAATAAAGCACAATATCGTAATTTGTGTTATTTAAAACCCGTAATAAATAAGTTTTAAGCGGTTGACGTATGGCCAGCATTCCGTATTTGGCCGGTAGAAACAATCTCCTTTCAGCCTCTACGCCAGATTCTTATTTAAGCGGATCAATGATATTTACGTGAATGCGTCATATGGTGTTGTTGTGCACTGCGCAGGCTAATCTTAACGGGCGATCTCCTTATTTTTAAATTAAAGTTTTACAATAATTATTATATTTTTTGTCGGTTTTCATTTCATGTGAAAATAAAATTAGTATCTTTAACGTAAGCTAGGCATTATTTTAATTTTAATATTAGCTTTAATAAATCGTGTTTCGCAACAAGATAAAATGTATAAGTATAGTAAAATTGTTTTCGCAAAATCACTTTAGATGTTAAAAATGTTCATATGAGATAGAAGCACTCTTATTTTTAAAAAAAATTACCTTTAAATAATGTTAAAATACAAATACAGTATAACCACTGTCTAACAATATACAGTCACGACACTTCCACTGAAGCGCTGTGGAGGTAGCGCTCCAAGTACTCAGCTGGCACAACTACGCTGCATTACCGTTGTATACATTCTAACTAGCGAAGAAGTGGAATAATAACAATAGAAAAATTGCCATGACAAATTATTATTATGTTAATAATAACAATATGCCAACAGCTGATCAACAAAGAAAGGTGTAAATATGCAACATTTATGCAATTTTAAGCAGTTTAGAGACAAAGACCTTATTTTATTTATGTAGTTGTCAGTTTTCCTAAACAGCTGAAGCGTGATTACTTATCTATATAAGTATTTATATTGTCTATTTATTGTCATATCTGCATTCTCCAAGTCAGTTAGTTGGAATAGTGGTTCACATATATATTATATCTTAACACTTACATCTTATACACCTCAGCGTTTATTCGAGAGGAAAGGAAAAAGAAGTCAGGTTAAACCCCTTTTTATGCTATCAATTATGATCACAATAATGTACTCCTTTTCAAACCAAATCTATTACAAGTAATTAAGGTGTTGTATTACCTAACAACTTAACGAATAAAATAGGAATTTTTTGATTTCGAAGAGGAGGTTTTCTATAATTTAGAACACGCCATTTTCTTTTTACAAAATTGTTTGACTTTTTTATTGACATTCTTCATTATGTTAAACGGTGCAACTGACGTTTAATTAATTGGGAGGGGGGTTGCGGATGTTGGCTGCACGTTGTACAGATTTCAGTGAAATACGATGTCTTAGGGCACACCATACGGAATTGGGGGAAGGAGTTGTGGATTTTGGCTGACACATTGTACAGATCTCAGTGAAATACTATGACGTAGAGTACACCATACAGAATTGGGAGGGGAGTTGTGGATGTTGGCTGCACGTTGTACAGATCTCAGTGAAATACTATGACGTAGGGCACACCATACGGAATTGGGTGAAGGAGTTGTGGATTTTGGCTGACACATTGTACAGATCTCAGTGAAATACTATGACGTAGGGCATACCATAGGGAATTGGGAAAAGGAGTTGTGGATTTTGACTGACACATTGTACAGATCTTAGTGAAATATTATGACGTAGAGTACACCATACAGAATTGGGAGGGGAGTTGTGGATGTTGGCTGATACATTGTACAGATCTCAGTGAAATACGATGAAGTAGGTCACAACACCATACGGAAATTGCTAAATGTCAACACCATAACCAAATACTGCTAAAGGCAAAGTTTCAATGTTCATGACCCCTAACCATAAAAAATCATTTGTTGTGAAACCATTTAACTACCATTTTGTAAGTATTTCGGAAAAGGAAGCAAGTACAACTCTTATTTTGTCGTTTTAGCCTACTTTTAACACACAGTAGGGATGAGGAATGTCCTTGTATTATTTGTTGATATAGTGCCAATATTATTCCAACGATTTTTCTTAAGTTTTTGAGGGAAATAACAGAAATTTAATGTTTTCAACAACGTTGAAATGGAGTATAAACAATTAACGTCTTCGATTTAATAGCACAATGGTGGGAGTCTTCTTCATCAAATGAAATAAAAATAAATGGAATTTTCATTTAGGAAGATGTGTGGCCTGGTCGTTTAGGTTTTGTTATCGACTGAAAACTTGGGGGTCGTTATGCTCACATGTTTAACAGATTCGACCAGGGTAGGCCGGAAAAAGTGGTTTAACTTATCTTACGTCTGCTACTTGCTCAAAGAGAGCTTTACTAAAAGGAAATGTGTGCAAATTATTGCTTTCCTTAGAAGGGAAGGCTAGTATAAAAATTTTACAATTCAGGGTCGTGGCGCAAAGAGGGCAGGATTAAAGGGAAAGGGAGACCTATAGCCGGCCAAATCAAAGAATATTCCCGCTCCGTGTGGACTATAAATTATTAAATGGATGGGGAAGGGGGACTGATTAGATTGGGCTGTACAGAAAGGCGGATCGCTTCTGCGATTGTTCGATAGGCCCCAGTCATGTAATATTTGTGTGGGCACGTTTCTCTCAAATGATTTACACATCGATCGCTTCTGCAATTGTTCGATAGGCCCCAGTCATGTAATATTTGTGTGGGCACGTTTCTCTCAAATGATTTACACATCGATCGCTTCTGCGATTGTTCGATAGGCCCCAGTCATGTAATATTTGTGTGGGCACGTTTCTCTCAAATGATTTACACATCGATCGCTTCTGCAATTGTTCGATAGGCCCCAGTCATGTAATATTTGTGTGGGCACGTTTCTCTCAAATGATTTACACATCGATCGCTTCTGCGATTGTTCGATAGGCCCCAGTCATGTAATATTTGTGTGGGCACGTTTCTCTCAAATGATTTACACATCGATCGCTTCTGCAATTGTTCGATAGGCCCCAGTCATGTAATATTGGTGTGGGCACTTTTATCTCAAACGCTTTACACATCGATAGTTTTTTCGATTGTTCGAAGGGCCTAGTCATATAATATTTGTGAGAGCACGTCCCCCGCGAACACTTACACATCGATCACTTCTGCGATTGGTCGATAGACCCCAGTCATTTAATATTTGTGAGGGCACGTTCCCCGCGAACACTTACACATCGATCGTTTCTGCGATTGTTCGATAGGTCCCAGTCATATAATATTTGTGAGGGCACGTTCTTCGCGAACACTTACACATCGATCACTTCTGCGATTGTTCGATAGGCCCCAGTCATGTAATATTTGTGAGGGCACGTTCCCCGCGAACACTTACATATCGATCACTTCTGCGATTAGTCGATAGGTCCCAGTCGTGTAATGTTTGGGCTACAATACTTTCTATGTACTATTCTCTGTCAGTGTCATCAGTTTTACCCTCATGTAAGTGAAATAGCGAAATATCTTGGCAAATATTGTTGTTTATTAGGGGCAGATTGGTGTGGTTGTCCAGTGTTTATGACTTCTTCAAGAGCAATGTTGAAATGTATAAACCCATTATTTCGTATCTAAAATTTGATTGATATGTCATTTTATGGTATTGGAATGGATGATATTCAAAACGATGTTCAACAAAGTTCAAATTATGGATCTCATAGTTAATGAATGCTTAGTGCGTTCTTTTCAGGGAGGATCAGCTGGGGATTTGGTTATGAAACCCGTATTTAGCTCCGTGATTATCATTGTTTGGGTTCTTACAATATGTTAATTTCTTTTAAGTTATTTTTTTTGTACTACTCTTATTATAACACAAATACGCGTAGTAGAATTAATTATAATGACATTTTATAATGTTATGCTTCTATTAACTTGTTTTATAACATGTTATTTTATGCTTTAAATTTGATTCCCATTGAGAATTTGGTCCTCTGGGCCGGATAATTCATATTTAAAATTGATGTTTCTTCGTAACAGAATTAGGTTTCCTTAAAAAATTACGATTTTATCGAAAATAATCTTTAAATTGTAAAATCAATATGATACTTTTGAAATGCATATTGGAAGAAGTATCAGACTGTGTAGGGTAACGAGAATAGTTGGAAACATTTCAATTCTTGGTATCCATTCTGCCCGTAATATTAAATAACATGAGTGTCTGAAGGAATCGTGTTACTAGTACTTACACATTGTTACTATCACATGGGATAATTGGATAATTTAGGGTGGGGCAGGAGGGACACTGAAGTACAAAATATCTCAACATTCAGTTAGTTATTTCGTAAGACAAACCACATATACCAGAATAATACTAAATGTTATTATACAGTACACAAGTTATTATTTGAAATTAGCAACATAATTGAGTCGTAAATAGTTGGTACTGTTGGATGTAAATGGAGAACGGTGGGCGAGAGAGCGCGGCGGTCAGTTACTGCGACGTAAGCCTTAAGATGAACTTTTTGTTGAGTCTGTCAACCGAATTAGCTTGTTATCGATCTTGTTACAAAGTTACCCTCTCTTTGGCTTTTAGGGGCTCAAGTTGAAGTCTCCTTCACTGGCATTGTACTTTATACCATTAATAGAAACACGTTAAAATGATTTGTAAGTGGATACACTGTGTGTTTGAAAAAAATATGATTATATATTTATCTTTAAAAAATAAATAGATAAATACAATTTGTACTGCCATATTTTGTAGTACTAAAAGTAAACTATATTTAATTGGATATGGAAAACGTTAGTAGAATTAATCATTATTTAAAAACTACGATGAACATACAGTAGTTAAAACATGGATGTTAGCATTGTTGCAAAAAATCTAACTTAATATTAGAGGTGCTGATTCAACCCGAATTCTAGTTTAACTTAAAACAAATACATTGTAAGGGGTGTTCCGGCTTTTCATCTTTTATAATGTAGTATTGGTTAGTAATAAGCACCCGTTCTTCACGATCTTGCACACAACACTTATCGCCTATATCTTGACGTTCGGCGTCTTGGTAAAAAAATACATTTTTGACGAAATACAATTTATCATTTAAAATATTTGAGTATGCACAATCACTTATTGCCGACTTTGGCTTACGATGTACATTGAGTGTTAAGTAAAATTGGCTACGTAGGTGTAAGGGAGGCTGGAGGGAGCATAATGTACACAAAATGCATCCTGATATTTAATGTATAAATTCAAAAGCAAGTGTATAAAGTGTGACACAGTACGACGTAAAAAATGTGTATACTGTCAAAACGCTACACGAATTTTGGTTATAACCGGAAGTGGTTTTAATAATGACTATATTGGTAACTTTCAGTTGCCGAATTTCAAACTAGGTAATACATATTGCAGGAAATTATTTAAAGGAGGTGGTGTAGCCATTTTCTTGGAGTCAGACCTGTAATTCGAAGCCTTTGACGTTGGTAATGCAACAGATAAGGATTTTGAAGCGACAGGAATAAAAATTCAAGCATCGAAAAAACATTTTTAATATCCGTATATACAAGTCCCCCTATGGAAATTTAGAAAATTTTTTCAAAATTTGAATCTTTACTGACTGACTCAACAGCCCAGGAGTCGTCATTTCGTTTTGTTGGGTGACTTCAATATTGACGCAAAAAAAAAAAAAAAAAAAAAAAAAAAACCAGACGGCCTTTATACAAAACAGTTTTGTAATTTACTCGAGATGTTTGGGTTTTGATTATTAGTCAATTATCCAATGAGAGTGACTGCTACAACAAAATCTACAGTTGACAGCGTCATTGCTGACATTCCCAATGTCGGTGGTCGATACAGCAATTTCGGATCACTATGGCCAAATGGCTATTATTGAAGAGGAAACATGCGAAAGGGAGCCCAAAATTACAAAAAGAGTAAGTCTTAAGCCTAAAAACATACGACTACTCAACAATTCTCTCTTGAAAGAAAAATGGGACTTTTTAACTGATAATAACCTATATTTTGAACAAAAATTCAAAACTTTTCGTAGTGGTTTTATTTTTTATATTGATTGCTGCTGCCTCTTAAAAACTATAAAATTGAGAAACACAAATGTGAAAAACAAATGGATTATAAAAGGAATCCTGGTTTCACGAGAGAGACTACACTTTTGTCAAATATATAAAAACAACACTAGATGAGCATTTTAAATCTTACTTTAAGCGTTATAAACAAACTTATAGGAAAGTAATTCAAACAGCAAAAAATTTATGTCCAAAACAAATTCTAAATTCCAATAATATTTCTAAAACAGTCTGGGGCATTACAAACAATAAAAGCAAAGTCCGTAAACAAATTAAAATTGAAATAGAAAACCAAATTGTTAGTGATCAAGTAACAATAGATAACGAGTTTAACAGTTTCTTTGCCATTGTTGCAAACCAAAAAGGACTCCGTCCGTCACTGGATGCAATAATTCCCACTAAAAGGCAAGCCCCAGTGCCATCAATGACTGCTGCCCGTGAATGAGTAGGACATTTTAAGAATCATCAAAGAGCTCCCAGCCTAAAAATCTAATGACCTTAATTCTATTTCAATGTCGCTCATAATGAAATGCTTCAAGCATATCCCTGACACGATTGATCAATTCTTATTTTCAAACTGGGACATTTCCCTCATCCCTAAACATTGACAAAGTAACGCCAATATTTAAAAAAGGTGATAGTTGCTCAATCAATAACTATCGGCCAATCTTAAACTTTTCTGCCAAGAAAAAGCTTTTCTGTTAAGAATGTGCTTAACTTTTTAAACAAACACAATCAACTATTTGATAACCAATTTGAGTTCAGGAAAGATAGATCGACCATAGATGCAGTTGTGAGTCTAATCGATAAGGCTGTTGAGGGAATAGAATGCTGGAAACCCACCCTTGCTGTGTTTCTCGATCTGTCTAAAGCTTTCGACTGTGTTGACCTGATGCTGCTCGACAGACTGGAATTGCATGGCATTCGTGGTGTTGCACTTGAGTGGCTTGGTTCTTATCTTAACCAAAGATATCAATTCGTTCAAGTTTCAGATAGACCTTCTAAATTAATCAGTCTATGCTACGGGGTTCCACAGGGATCAATTCTTTGCCCAGTCCTTTTTTTGATATATGCCAATGAGATTGGAGAATCATTGCAGCAAGGAAAGCTTGTCTAGTATGCAGACGTACAACACTATGATTTAGTGCGAAATCGTCATTGCTTTTGGAACAACACGTTTTTATGGAACTGAATGCATCCAAAATTTTGCCAACATTAATCTGAAAACAAACGTTTTGAAATCGAGTTTTTTATATTTTGCATTACTTCCTTTTGACATCTAATGGTACACTAGAGTGATGTTAGAAGACACTATGCTAGAGGAAGTATACACATCAAAATTCCTTGAAATACACCTTGATCGGGGGTTGACATGGAATTGTCATATTGATGTTGTATGTGCTAAACTATCACCAGACATTTTTGTCCTGAGATCCCTAGCTAAATACTGCCCTACTCAGATACTGATGATGGCATATTATGGCTTGAATATATCCCAATTACGTTGAATATATCCCAATTATATCCCAGCACAAATCCATAGACAAGGTGGGGATATCCATATGGATTTGTGCTATGGGAAGCAGGATCAAAGAATCAATTGTTAACTAAAAAAAAGCAATCCGCCTTGTTGCTAAAATTGGAACTCAACATTCTAACATTCCCTAGCCTCTACATTTTTGAAATGACACTTTTTAGTACCGTAAAAGCACTTGTTCAGGGGCGAGACGTGCATGAGTATAACATAAAAGGCAGGGATAACTACAGGATTGGGATGCGTAGAACAGTAACTTATGAACACTTGCCTACAGAGGCAGGTGTTCGATTAATCAACAAACTGCCCAACACAATAAAATACGCCAAAACGCCCAAGGCGTTCAAAACTCGCCTGAAAGGCTTTTTAGCCTCACACGATTTTTATAGTGTAGACGAGTTTACGGCGATTAATTGGGAGACCTTATAACTGGTGACTGACATAGTTTCTGAAAGTGGGAATGATTGACAAGAGTAAGTGTGGGATGTTTGTATGACCTTTATTGTGTGTTTGAAAGAGAATTTTGTGGGCTGAATGTAACAAAATTTTATAAATATAAAATGATAAAAATTACTTTTGCAATGTAATTTATTTGTATACTGCAATAAACAAATTGATTTGATTTGAATTTACTACCGCGAGATAACGTGCTACGCAAAATACCTACTGTTATTTTATAAAGCTACAAAATAAACCAATCTGATAACGATTTTCGCTACAAAGTACATATTTCTAGCTCCAAAACTGTCTAAATTTAGACAGGTCAATCCACAGAGCACAAATTATAAGCATTGACTGGTTAATCCAAAAATAAAACTCTTGAAACACTACACACCCATTAAAATCTTAATAGATGAATAAAAAACAAACATCTTTAAAACGTACATTTTATTTCATTTGTGAAATGTTGGTAGGCCGAGGAATGCTTGAAATGCCCTGTTCCCGTTTACAATTTTGGGAACATAAAATATAAAAACATTCAGGGATATAAATGTGATGTTGTGCACAAATCCATTCACTCACTACTTTTCGTGTTTTGTGTACACAGACATACGGAAGTTTGATTCATGCTAGGAGACACCCTTTCACGCCTCGCGAACCAATCCCATCACTCGCTTCGCTCGTTACACCTCGGCCTGTGACTTTAGACTACACATAATTGTAGATTAATTGTATAGCGTAAAATCACAATATTAAAGTTATTTACAGTATCTCACTCACATTAATTGTGTTGCTAACTATATATTTGTATAAACACGCAATGATATTAATTAGCTATTTTAAACGTGTTCATTTAATTTGTTTTTGTTCAACAGTTGAACATTAATTAAATACATATAATAACTGCGTTAGATTACCATCGAGAAACCTTCAAGACAGTCGAGTGGAGCCCTACAATCGAATTTGAATAAAACCATGATTACAACCTTCGCTGGTCTAACCTGCTCAATATTACTTCATTTTTTGAATTCCATTGTTGAATTGAACAGATGCTACACTTTTTGGAAATCATTATTTACATTTGAACAGCTGTTACTTTTCTATTCATTTAAAAAAACTCGGCCCTGCGGGCCTCGCCAGGGGGCAAGCCCCCTGGACCCCCGGATCTTTTTGCTTAGAGCCTACGGCTAAAATTCAAGAAACATGGAACATGCTTTAGCTCTTGGCTGCTACTTGGTAATAGATCACGGATGCTACCCGGTAATAGATCACGGCTGCTACTTGGTAATAGATCACGGCTGCTACCCGGTGGCTCCTTTTTAATAATTTCTGCAAATGTATTTCTCCGAAAACAACGAATTTTAGATTTCATGTAAGGAATTACAAAACAAGAGTTGTCATGGAAACTAAAGATGTACTTTGATGAACGCTTGCAAATAAAATCATTATTGAAGTCAACACTGATATGTCATTGTGTTTTCATGGTTACGCGTCACCTTCCCGCGTCACCCTCCCGCGTAACGTAACGTTTTCAGACAGTTAGGTCAAGACTAAAGCATGTTCCATGCTAAAATATCTACATGTTATTCTTATAGCCGAAAACATAATTTGAGGGTTCTCCATACCCTTCAGGATGAAAATATTGCTGAATTAAGACCTTATTGCACAACTATGAACAGAGACAAATTTGTTGATCCTCAACCATTTAAAAAAGTTGCCAAGAAAGGGAGGAGTTGCTTTGAAAAAAAAACTGCTTGACATATTTATATATATATAAAGATGATTCTTTCTACTCAATATTTAACATTATTGTGGTTTCATACTAATTTATATATTTTAAACGTAAAAACTTTCGCCCATTCTTGCTTACATACCAGTATCAATCAATCCAACAAAATTATCTTGTTTCTTTTGTTTGTGTTTATTTCTTGCTGCGCGATCAAAGGATGCCTCCCTCTTTAATTTTGGCATTGCTTTTATAAGGGCAATTTCCCCTTTGTCCTGCGCCAAAGGAAGGGGATTTGGGGAAACCATATATTTTAAAGCGAGTATGCCGAGCTGACAATACATTTCTTTGCCGAAGGAGAACTTTGTGTAGGACGAAACTTTAGCTCAGATAATACATGCATTTAGTTTATACAAATCAGTTACATCTGTCCAAGATTATTTCAATCCTGATATGTTCAAAATGAAATACCTTTATTCTCAAAGGACATTTCATATGAACAAACTTCATTATGAAAATAATAAATATTCCAATATAAACACCACAGAATAATTAAAATTCAGAACAATATTTCTTTGTTGAATGCAAACCTTTTTCTATACTCTTCCTTTTGACTGTTCTTTTAAATGTCTGCATTGGCAATTGTTGTAAAAGTAATAATTAATAATCAAGATACTTGCTGCCGGCGTATAAATTGTGTGTACCTAAGTTTGAAAGATAATTGCTAAAATACTAACAGGCCTCTGAAAAATATATTACCAATTTCTTAAAACAACGTTTTCTTGCCTTTTAGAGGTCGTAAAATGATTTACTACGTCACGTTGTAATCCTTATGAAATGTATTATTACCATACATTGTTCTTATATGCGTTAGTAATTGCAGTGATTTTATATTGATTTAAATCAATTAAAAATCACTGAATTTACTTACGCATACAAAAGTAACGTATCGTAACTGTAAATTTCATAATGACCAAGTAATTAATTTTACGAACTCTAGAAGCCAAGAAAACGTTGTTTTAAGAAAGTGGTAAGAACTTTTTTCCTTGAAAAGTTAGAATTCTGAAATTTATAGAACTTATAGAAAAAATTCCTGTCAACCACTTTTTAAACTATAAATGTGATACATTGACGGGCGTTTGAGTAATTAAAGCGTAAAGTTGATGCACAGTGAAAATTAGTTAAAATTCTGGTACATTTTTGTTCGAATTAAGATAAACATTATTATGACGTATAGTAAAACTTTTAAATGCATATTTCGTAATATAACGTAAAATTAAACGAGGAAAACAATGGTGTGAATAGAGTTTTCTTAGTTATTTTAATTTTTTTTAGTAAACAACCATCAAACTCGGGCACACATAATTTTTACGCCGACAGTAGTATTGTGTTAAAAAATTGAGAACGGCTTATTATATTAAAAAAAATTACTAAGCCAGACACTATCTTGTCTCACAACTATATGTAAATTAAACACATTTTAAGACCTTTCAGTGCTTATGTCATCTCTTACATACAAGGGGTGTTGTGATATGTATTTAGAGTTAAAGTTAAACATTTTAAGACCTTTCAGTGCTTATGTCATCTCTTACATACACGGGGCGTTGTGATATGTATATAGAGTTAAAGTTAAACATTTTAAGACCTTTCAGTGCTTATGTCATCTCTTACATACACGGGGCGTTGTGATATGTATATAGAGTTAAAGTTAAACATTTTAAGACCTTTCAGTGCTTATGTCATCTCTTACATACACGGGGCTTTGTGATATGTATATAGAGTTAAAGTTAAACATTTTAAGACCTTTCAGTGCTTATGTCATCTCTTACATACACGGGGCGTTGTGATATGTATATAGAGTTAAAGTTAAACATTTTAAGACCTTCCAGTGCTTATGTCATCTCTTACATAATTCTAGCTCTAGTTTTGATATGTATATAGAGTTAAAGTTAAACATTTTAAGACCTTTCAGTGCTTATGTCATCTCTTACATACAAGGGGTGTTGTGATATGTATATAGAGTTAAAGTTAAACATTTTAAGACCTTTCAGTGCTTATGTCATCTCTTACATACACGGGGCGTTGTGATATGTATATAGAGTTAAAGTTAAACATTTTAAGACCTTTCAGTGCTTATGTCATCTCTTAAATAATTCTAGCTCTAGTTGTGATATGTATTTAGAGTTAAAGTTAAACATTTTAAGACCTTTCAGTGCTTATGTCATCTCTTACATACACGGGGCGTTGTGATATGTATATAGAGTTAAAGTTAAACATTTTAAGACCTTTCAGTGCTTATGTCATCTCTTAAATAATTCTAGCTCTAGTTGTGATATGTATTTAGAGTTAAAGTTAAACATTTTAAGACCTTTCAGTGCTTATGTCATCTCTTACATACACGGGGCGTTGTGATATGTATATAGAGTTAAAGTTAAACATTTTAAGACCTTTCAGTGCTTATGTCATCTTTTACATACACGGGGCGTTGTGATATGTATTTAGAGTTAAAGTTAAACATTTTAAGACCTTTCAGTGCTTATGTCATCTCTTACATACACGGGGCGTTGTGATATGTATATAGAGTTAAAGTTAAACATTTTAAGACCTTTCAGTGCTTATGTCATCTCTTACATACACGGGGCGTTGTGATATGTATTTAGAGTTAAAGTTAAACATTTTAAGACCTTTCAGTGCTTATGTCATCTCTTACATACACGGGGCGTTGTGATATGTATTTAGAGTTAAAGTTAAACATTTTAAGACCTTTCAGTGCTTATGTCATCTCTTACATACACGGGGCGTTGTGATATGTATTTAGAGTTAAAGTTAAACATTTTAAGACCTTTCAGTGCTTATGTCATCTCTTACATACACGGGGCGTTGTGATATGTATTTAGAGTTAAAGTTAAACATTTTAAGACCTTTCAGTGCTTATGTCATCTCTTACATACACGGGGCGTTGTGATATGTATATAGAGTTAAAGTTAAACATTTTAAGACCTTTCAGTGCTTATGTCATCTCTTACATACACGGGGCGTTGTGATATGTATTTAGAGTTAAAGTTAAACATTTTAAGACCTTTCAGTGCTTATGTCATCTCTTACATACACGGGGCGTTGTGATATGTATTTAGAGTTAAAGTTAAACATTTTAAGACCTTTCAGTGCTTATGTCATCTCTTACATACACGGGGCGTTGTGATATGTATATAGAGTTAAAGTTAAACATTTTAAGACCTTTCAGTGCTTATGTCATCTCTTACATACACGGGGCGTTGTGATATGTATATAGAGTTAAAGTTAAACATTTTAAGACCTTTCAGTGCTTATGTCATCTCTTACATACACGGGGCGTTGTGATATGTATTTAGAGTTAAAGTTAAACATTTTAAGACCTTTCAGTGCTTATGTCATCTCTTACATACACGGGGCGTTGTGATATGTATATAGAGTTAAAGTTAAACATTTTAAGACCTTTCAGTGCTTATGTCATCTCTTACATACACGGGGCGTTGTGATATGTATATAGAGTTAAAGTTAAACATTTTAAGACCTTTCAGTGCTTATGTCATCTCTTACATACACGGGGCGTTGTGATATGTATTTAGAGTTAAAGTTAAACATTTTAAGACCTTTCAGTGCTTATGTCATCTCTTACATACACGGGGCGTTGTGATATGTATTTAGAGTTAAAGTTAAACATTTTAAGACCTTTCAGTGCTTATGTCATCTCTTACATACACGGGGCGTTGTGATATGTATTTAGAGTTAAAGTTAAACATTTTAAGACCTTTCAGTGCTTATGTCATCTCTTACATACACGGGGCGTTGTGATATGTATATGGAGTTAAAGTTAAACATTTTAAGACCTTTCAGTGCTTATGTCATCTCTTACATACACGGGGCGTTGTGATATGTATATAGAGTTAAAGTTAAACATTTTAAGACCTTTCAGTGCTTATGTCATCTCTTACATACACGGGGCGTTGTGATATGTATATAGAGTTAAAGTTAAACATTTTAAGACCTTTCAGTGCTTATGTCATCTCTTACATACAAGGGGTGTTGTGATATGTATATAGAGTTAAAGTTAAACATTTTAAGACCTTTCAGTGCTTATGTCATCTCTTACATACACGGGGCGTTGTGATATGTATATGGAGTTAAAGTTAAACATTTTAAGACCTTTCAGTGCTTATGTCATCTCTTACATACACGGGGCGTTGTGATATGTATATAGAGTTAAAGTTAAACATTTTAAGACCTTTCAGTGCTTATGTCATCTCTTACATACACGGGGCGTTGTGATATGTATATAGAGTTAAAGTTAAACATTTTAAGACCTTTCAGTGCTTATGTCATCTCTTACATACACGGGGCGTTGTGATATGTATATGGAGTTAAAGTTAAACATTTTAAGACCTTTCTGTGCTTATGTCATCTGTTACATAATTCTAGCTCTAGTTGTGATATGTATTTAGAGTTAAACATTTTCTATTTACTAGAAAGAAGTCTACTGTGCTGACTAAAATCAGCTCTACTGAAGCTACGACTCAATAGCCAACTTCTGCAACACAAAATATTCGAGAATAGTGACCCCAATCAGCTGAGCAGTATGACATGTGACGAGAATGTATGCGAAATTAATATTTTTGAGCACGTAGATTTTGACTTCCTCAACCGTTTATGTATAAAAATACCACAAGTCATTATCTAATTAAGATTGGATTCAAGCATCACACCAAAAAATTTACCAGCTGACAAATTCATGGCAGTTTAAAAAGAAAATACCATCTCCTGTATTTTCAATTGATTTGTTAATAAGCTGTTAGCTGTACACCAATCATTCAAAATTTATTTATTTTTTTATTTTAGGAAACTAGTATCATATTTTAAAGTCTATGTAAAGCTTAAAGCTATAAGTCTTCAGCAAAAATATAGCTACAGTAATTACATATTTGGCATTCATATTGTAGGGTAAGTCCTAATATTAACCCTAGTGGCACACCATGCTCTATTATGGAAAATTATGAAAAACTGTTTGAAAAAATAAAATGTTTGAATTCTTAATTTATTGTTTGTGTTAAATTTTTTTTGTCGAAATTGTCGTATAAAACCGATAAAATTGCATTAGCAGAGATTTTATCGGTATTTATAAATGATTGTTAAGTTAGGTGATATTATTTTTAGTCTTTTTATAAAACGAACAAAACAATAAATGGACTAGTTAGTACTAGTCACCAACTCAGGAACCTATAAGAAAAAACTGTTAAAGTCCTCCACTGTATAATAACTGTATAGACATGTAGACAACAAATGTATAGTTGCCGAAAGCTTACTGTTATTTTCCTTGAGAATTAGTTTGCCAAATTCAAATACAGTTAGTAAACCATGAAACATTGTGTTTTCCGGTGTAATTTTGTCCACACAAAAACCTGTCAATTCAGTTTGTCATCTTTTAGCTATAGGCTATTGCCTTAAATGTAGTTACAACACTTGGGTATACAGAACTTTACGAGACCCACCCACTACCAATACACGTAAAGTGGTAATCACCTGCCCACTCACCCATACACGTACATGCGATTTTATTGGTTCATTGCGCTGATCCTAATGAAGAAATCTCTGTTCACCGAAAACTTTATATTTTCGCTTGGATTATGTCAGACTTCCTTTATGATAAGTAACTTGCCAAACAGTGACGCATCATTTATCATTATCGTCGCGATTATGTGTCAAGGAAAAGGCTATATTTTATATCATCTTCAAGTTCCTCTTATGAGTTGATAACATACTTATTCATATAATTGATTAGTGGAAACCGTTCTTGATATGAATTTCACGTTTTGTATACTGAAAAACGTCTACAACAATGTGTATCAAAGTGAATGTATGTCTACAGCTGCCCAGTGGGTTTGTAAGTGTTTATCATAATAGAGTAGGTATATCCATTAGTTGTAACTTGAAGTTGATTGGGGTGAGAGTGTGGGTTCAGAGTGGTCTGTAACTCTAGATGTGCATAGGTCCTAACGAACCTAAGGAGGAACGGAGTGGAGGTATCCAGTGGTCATCACCTGAGGTTGATTGGTGATAAAGATGGTGACCAGAGGGTGGTGTTTCAGGGTGGCACGGGGTGGAGTGTGCGCAGATCAGAAGTCCGCGAGTCGCCGCCGCCGCCAGTCGCTGCGGTGTCTCCGTCCGTGTGGCCCGCTATGGGAGTGCAGTGGTGAGTGTGGTGCCTCGCGTACAAGTGTGACTATGGACTGGAGGCTGGCCGTCTTGTTGGCCCTGGCCGCCGCCCACTCGGCCTACACCGCCTGGCAGGACGTCGTCAGGCCCAAGATGTTCGTCCAAATAGGTGAGTACCAAAATTCGTAATTACGTTCACAAGAAATTTACAGGAGTTTGGAGAAAGTAATCTTTTTTGTATTAAAAAAAATATTCTTCACTCGCCAGTTGACGTGGGCCTGCAGGTCTTTGCGTGAACTTAATTCAACGTGTGAAGTACCGACCGTTGGAGATTCGAACCTTGGACCTTGCCCTCCGCAGTCGAAGCCTTAGGAAGTGAGCCACCATGCCGGCAAGTTCTGACTCCTAATGACATGTTAGACAATTTCATTGCTACGCGCTGATTCACATCAACGATAGAGGCAAATGATATGGCACTTCGTGAACAATGTTTTAACCTGAAAAGTTGCCAATGAATGCTGGAAAATTAAAATTAGCTTTATTTTTGAAAGTATAAACGTTTCCAATGTTAACACCATTCTTTACTGAGCTTGGAGTGGCAATAAACGTATTGTTGTTGTTGCACAATCTTTAATCTTCTAAAATTTCACCAACTTGGAATAATTTGCTAGAATTATCACCAATTTTGTTTTATTGTTAATTTACTTCTTTGTAAACAAAATACGTGTAACAAAATCAATAATTGTTCGTTACCTTCAATTTCGCATGATTGACCAGAACTAGCAATAAATAAAAGGAGCCTGTTTTGGTATTAGCGACTTTATATACAACATATAAATTTGGACCCTTTCAAAATCACATAAATTATGTTGATAATTAGCATATTGGAAGCCACTAATATGAAAACCGCAGGAATTGCGTAATATTTCATTCCAGCAATTATCAATAAAAACTAATTGTCCACGTAATATAGATTGAAAATGCCTTTACGTATTGTAGTAAATTTAAAACTACCTTACGTAAACGAGAATAAAACGAGTTGTTTCAGTTAAAAAAAGAACTTCTGTTGAAGACATTCCAAGTATAAAGGGTTTTAAAAGACGGCATGGAGTGTGCTTATCCCTCTGAAAAATAATCCCTCTGAATAAGCGCTTTAACTTTTCAATGACGAGTATCGGAAAAGTAGAGTTGGATGTCCTTACTTCAGCACATTAACATTTCGGAGACAATTAGTGCAAAAATAACGTTATAAGTGTAAATACTTGTTGGTTTAGAAACGCTTTCACAATTTATTTTAGTTAATAGATTTAGATAAGGTTATTTTTTGTTAAAAAAGACAAGACATGTTTGTTTTTGTTAAAAAAGACAAAGTTTTCAAGACGACACACGCAAAAATTATTGAACTTCATTAACAAAGCACATGAACATCCTATTTGTGATAAAATATACGTTCCGATAGTTTATATTCCAGGAGAAACATACGTGTTTCCAAATGATACTTAATCATACAGTTAACGTAACCTCAGAACAAGATTTTACTGTCGTTCTGTAGTTTTCTTTGCTGTATGCTTTATAACTGACCAATATACAAAAATAATTTACATTGTTGGTATTCCTAATTTAAAATAAATAAATAATCAGTGTCTTCATTTCTAAATTATTTCTGGTGGTGGCTCAGAGGGGAAATAGAGATAGCGCAGGCTCGTATTCTGACCTAGACTATTAGTTTTTTTCAATAATATTCATTCACCTTGTACTGTACTGGTTCTCTCCCTTACTCTGTCTGATGAAATCCCCGCACAGATCAATCAATAATCTACGGTAAATGGGTGGAAAAAGGGTTAAGAGATCTGTCTCCTTAAACAAATTAATGAACACTCTACCACATGATGATTGTATTACTGTTAGGGATGAAATTAATTCCAACATGTTTTTATTTTTTTTAAACACCTGTATAAATTTATAGTAGTAGTCTTTATTAATCTACTCATTTATACAATCTTGATCCACTTGAAGTATTCTACAACTTTTACGAAATCTTTAAAAGAAGAGAACTTCTGTTTTTCTTTTTTATGTTCCCAACTCAAAAACATCATCATCGTCATCTGTAATCGTATGTCGCAATCCTAAACAACCTTCAACTCCTACCAACGGGGGTTTCTTTGAATTACTTCAAATGTCTATTTCGTCCAGCAAAGAGCTTTAAAACACTGTCAACAGGAAAGTGTGTTTCGGTGCACAAAAATGCAGAAAATGATCTCAGAGTAAGCCGGCTAAAAAAAATAAAAAATAAAATAAAAAACAATAATAAATGCATAACATAGGAGAGGAATCATATTTATTCACTACAGGGGCTTGGAGAACACAGTTTATAGAGAAAGATGTTAGGATTTAAATTAAATGCGCATGTTTTTTTTAAAAAAAAAAGACAGGTGGTATAAAAAAGCTATTGGTTTTTTGTTCTGTTAATGGTAGCTTTTAATATTTATCGAGTTAATTAGTTTTAAGGCAACAATTGTATAATATAAACGATGTCAATATGTAAAATAATCAAACTAAAAATAATATTTTCGAAAATAAACAACTAAAATCAAGATTTCAACAAAAACTGAACCGGAGAGTAGAAATTAATTCAGAGTCAAATTGCCGTAAAATATTCTCTTCAAATCTGTAAATAAACCACGAAATAAAAGAAAACTACGAGTATATTCACACAAACTCAATAAAATAATCCACCATGAAAACAGTGTTTCAGAAAACATCATGGCTAGCCTAAAAACGTTCAGATCTGTCGTCCTTGTACTCAATATCAGGTAGCGGGCACGAGTATCATAAGGAAAAAAAAAAATAATAGTGATAGCATTTACTGACAAATTATGACGGAGTATAGACAAATAGAGTTATTGTCACCCGTGTTGATTTTTATTGAATTTGTAAGAAATCTAGCTCTTTTTTTTAATAGAGAGTATGATTTTATTCACTCAGAAAGGATTTCTTGAAATTAAATTCCTCCGTTGAAGGGTTAGAATGTAGGATCATTGTGTATCCTCCACTCTTACCATCCCCGCAATTCCAACATTATGGGTGGTGTTACAAGTACTACTGAAAAGCATTTAAAATGCCATTCCTCTCATCATTACTGAAGCCACTCTTCAAGTCTTGAACAATCAAATTCACTAACTTGCAACTACCCTGTGAGATTTTAAACCATCAAAGTCTGGCTTTAGACGTAATCACCCGACAGCCCTTGCTTGGCTACCGGGTGGGTCTCTACGTTTTCTTACCCTTTCCTCCGTGATTCTGTCTGCCTTCTTCCGTTCTCCTAGATACAACATTGTAGTCTAGAAACCCCTGCAAGTTCACTTTAGGGGGACTCAAAGTAGTGCAATAATGTCAGAGTTTAGAGAAACGACCTCAAACATTTTACAATAAAAACCAAATTAGCCAAGCTGTCTGAAATAAAATATTAAATAAATGTTCCCCGTAGGAATTGAATTTCGAGAAATATACTTTCTTAGTGAATCTCTATGGTGCAAAAGCTAACTTTTAAATTTGATCAAAGTATTTTCAGTGGTTCTGGAGATTTAATGATAATCGACTTAATATTTTTTTTAAGTTTTATATGTATTAAGATGATATTTTAGTATCAATTAATTAAATCACATTGAAACATGTAAATCAAAGAGGAATCCTCTTTTGACACCTACAATCATAAAAAACTCAATGGTAAGAAGATATCCTTTTAACGATCCTAATTCAAAAAGAAATAAGAAGATTTAAGAATTTAAGAGTCCGTATTTTAATTTAAGAGCATGCCACAGTTCGAAATAGTCATTACTCAAGCTAAAGTAAACCGTGCATACAACTATGACTTATTAACTGTCATTAGTCCACTAACGCCACTTACGTATAAAAAGAAGTAATAATGAATTTTGTTAGTAAATTTTGTGATCTTTAGATTCCAACTAACAATTTTATTTTTAAAATGTCATGTCAATATAAATATACTAACAAAAAATCGCCAACATATATTGGAATATTTTTTATTCTAAATACCAACTAACATAAGATATATACTGTACTAACATAATTAAGATTAATCTTATAAGTAAACAAATTATACAAAATAGCTAATTACTAAGTTGAAGAATATTTTATCAAATTAAAAAATTCTAATTATTCTCTGTGTGCATTAAATTATTATGTTTAAATATATTGCAACTTAAAATACTTACGATTTTGTACGTTGTTACGTAAATAATTAAATAAAAATGTTGTTTGAAGGTGTAAATAGAAGTACATTTAAATAAAGGGGTTTTTTATTTCACAGTATTTTCGTTAAATAATTTATAAATAAGAATTAATAGTTGGTTAGTATTATTAAGTTTAGTTATAATTGAGTTTGAATTACCATAATTTCTCCTCTGTATATTTGTCGAGTTTGAAGTTGGATAATAAACAACATATTTACTATCACCTTTAAAATCGATAACTGAAATCAGGATAATATTTTGTAATCATAGTTATTATTATCATCATCATTATCAGTAATTCAAACAACTCACATTTTCATTATATACAGTATTGTACCCTACATCTCACTCAACCTGTTAGGCAATAGAGTATTTATTTATGATTACGTAAGGTTTCACATGTCATTAAATTTTTATTTCATTTATTAATATTAATATTTGTCGTAATTTAAGTTATTTATTTTACGTGTAGAATATAGTAAAATATCGCTATGTTACTGTACTTTTACACATTATTTGTTTGTCGACATAAATATCATTAAAACAAAACACTATGTAATATATATTTTTGTTTATTTAAACAGCAAGAAATTTAAACTATTATGTAATTTTATGAATAAATGAATTAAATCGATTTTTTTTATAATGCATATCGTGTAAGGTTTATTGAAATATTCAAACAGATAGATCGCCATAGATTATGCTGGTGCGTTTCGAATTCTTCCGGCAAAAAGGAAAATAAAATGTAGCAAAGAGACTGAAATAACTTGCATAGTGTAAGCAAAAATGCTACTCATACACTACAATGGCACATTGAATGGTGAGTTGAAGTAACTAATAATATTAGTAGAATCACATACTGAATTACATAAACATGCTAGAGAATGTAAAACTCGAAAAGCTTTTTCTTGATAGTATTTTTTAAATAAATAAAATTATTTTTACATTGATGTTAATAATTTGTTTTAATAATAAGAACAAGCCTTTGCATTTTTTCGATAACCAAAGCAAAGAGGGAAACACTCAGGTGGCCAAAATACACCAATAAGGGATACGGAAACCTTTCCGTTGAAGAAAGTATTTCTCTCTAAAAGAATATCAAAGAAAGGCTCTCTAAAAGACGTTTCAATGAGAAAAAAACAACAATTTCAGTTTATTGAAAAAAGAGGTTTTATGTATTGTTAACAATCATTAATTTATATGCCTCAACATTATTTTCTAACGATTATTTAGAAACGTTTTTCTTGTTCTATTTTTTTTTTTTATCTTTGAGTTTGAGTTTTGTTTCTGACGCGTATTTATTTGATTATTATGTAATAATTTATGTAATGGTTGACTATCGCTTTGATGGTTCTATAAACAAAACACATCATAGTTTGTAGCTTAAAACAAAATTCAATTCAACCCTAACCATTGAGGTTGCAGTTAATTGTTTACTTTAAACGTTTTCCTTTCCATATTTTGTATACTTGAACTGATATAAGTAAAAATATACACTAAAATGAGTAATTACTGATAAAATAAAAATATATAAGAATAACTCCAGTTCAGATGTTATTTTAACGTCGTCAACCTAAGTTGAGACAACTAAAAACATATTTGAGAAGTCCAGACCAACTCAATGAGGTCTCAATTCCAAAGTTATGGTCAGCAGTACGCCTGACAATATTGTATACAAAACAATAAAGCAGGTCTTTTTATTATGACAATATTGATCTATCATTCTTCAAGCTCGTTTCTTACTGGATATATAATTTAATGTTGTAAGATGTGACAAACACTGCAGGACAAATTTATTTATTGGAGTGTTTGTTACATCTTATAACATTAAACTATTGATCTAATTGTGTGGTTTGCAGTTATCCACATTTTACTGTAACAATACCGATCTGATCTTGTGATATAAAGTTATCAACCTTTTACTGTGACATTATTGATCTGATTGTTTGGTTTGCAGTTATCCACATTTTACTGTAACAATACCGATCTGATCGTGTGATCTAAAGTTATACACATTTACTGTTACAAATTTATCTGATTGTGTGATCTATAGTTATCAACCTTTTACTGTGACAATATTGATCTGATTGTGTGGTTTGCTGTTATCCACCTTATACTATAACAACGTTGATCTGATTGTGTGGTTTGCAGTTATCCACCTTATACTATAACAACATTGATCTGATTGTGTGGTTTGCAGTTATCCACATTTTACTGTAACAATACCGATCTGATCGTGTGATCTAAAGTTATATACATTTACTGTTACAAATTGATCTGATTGTGTGATCTATAGTTATCAACCTTTTACTGTGACATTATTGATCTGATTGTTTGTTTTGCTGTTATCCACATTTTACTGTAACAATACCGATCTGATCGTGTGATCTAAAGTTATACACATTTACTGTTACAAATTTATCTGATTGTGTGATCTATAGTTATTTATTTTATTTTTTATTTATTCATAAGACGCCGATCGTCAAGATATGGGCGAATATGGATTTCGATTGAGTGTGATGAGTGTAGATGAGCGAATGTAGTCATTGTTACAAACTAAGGCCGACTATTCCTTAGAAAGTGTCATTAATTAATAGCCCAATGACAAATGAACAGCCGGTGGTTATCAGCTGATCCTTCTCAAAATGTATTAACTCTGATTGGGATCGAACTGACAACCTTTAGCACATGAAGCTGGGATTGAACCAACTACGCTACCGACCAGTTATCAACCTTTTACCGTGACATTATTGATCTGATTGTTTGGTTTGCTGTTATCCACATTTTACTGTAACAATACCGATCTGATCGTGTGATCTAAAGTTATACACATTTACTGTTACAAATTTATCTGATTGTGTGATCTATAGTTATCAACCTTTTACTGTGACATTATTGATCTGATTGTTTGGTTTGCTGTTATCCACCTTATACTATAACAACGTTGATCTGATTGTGTGATTTGCAGTTATCCACATTTTACTGTAACAATACCGATCTGATCGTGTGATATAAAGTTATACACTTTTACTGTTACAATATTGATCTGATTGTGTGATCTATGGTTATCAACCTTTTACTGTGACATTATTGATCTGATTGTTTGGTTTGCTGTTATCCACCTTATACTATAACAACGTTGATCTGATTGTGTGATTTGCAGTTATCCACATTTTACTGTAACAATACCGATCTGATCGTGTGATCTAAAGTTATACACTTTTACTGTTACAATATTGATCTGATTGTTTGGTTTGCTGTTATCCACCTTATACTATAACGACATTGATCTGATTGTGTGATCGACATTTCTTCACCTTTTACTCTGACAAATTTAATCTGATTGTATGATCTACAGTTCTCGGACTTGATAGTTACGAAAATGTCGCTGTTAATAAGATATAAATAACTGCCTTTAATAATGTTTCTTAAATTCTTAAAGTTCTTAAATTAAACGTTTGAGTGACTTGTGTTTACTGTACCATTTCAAAAAGAATTGTGTCAACAATGAACTGACAGATAAATAAGAACGTGTCGTCTATAGTTTGTCTAGACTGAGGGGGATATGGCAGTCTGGGACTTGGCGATGTAGGTCATCTTATTAAGTACCCTGCAAACTGTCTATATTAGGAACACCTTTCTTTATTGATGTCATTAAGTTTTATTATTTTTGATTTTTTAAGAAAATTGTATGATAGTATATCTGTTACAAGTACAACTAAATTTGTAAAATATCTTATTTATCTCATTATGACATAGGTTCTAGACACTAACTGCTGCAGTTGAATATGCCATTTGAAGTTTTAAGAAGGCACAATGTGGAATTAAAATTACACCTTAACCAATTTCTAAATTTTGTATTTTACGAGGCTAAGGGAAAAAATAAAATACCTGGTAAACAAAAATTATTATCTATATTGGTGATTGTGTCTTTTAAAGTTAAGAGTAATTTATGTACTCCGTCAGCACTAGTGGCGTAGTGCTGTAAGCCAGCTACTTGGAGACAAAGTGTTAAAGGTTTTAAGTTCTATGCTCAGTCTTCTTAAATACCAAGACGGCGTCCGCTCACTGGTTGCAATCTAAGTGGACATTACTAGAAACGTCTGAGGTAATCATGTTGGGGGTAGTCACGGTTCAGATGCTGTATGGGGGGGGGGGGGTAATTGAGTGTCAGGCTTGTCAGTCAGTTGAAAATCAGACCAATACTACGTGGTTCGGATTCCACGTAAAGCTGAAAGTCCCTTAGTTGGCTTGGCAATTTTCTATTAATAAATACTGTAGCTCTTTCTGAGGTGCATTTAACCTTAGTGACAATGAATACACTCATTCATCTACATTCATCACACTCATTCGCTCCACATATTCGCGCCCATATATCTACGATCGGCGTCTTACAACTGAATATTAACGATATTATACAGGCGCGTTGTCTTTAAAACTTTGGTTGTAGAACATATTAACTATGAAACATTTTGTACTGGCACATATTTACTGTTTGTAACACTATATAATGACTTAATACCCACTCTTTAATTACACTTTGACAGTTTATAATACGATTATAGAGTATAATATAGCCGTCATTGATGCAGTTGATGCACTATGATGGTTTATAACACTGGTATAGGGTATAAATTAGCCATCATTGGCTATTATTAACGAAGTTGATGCACTATGATGGTTTATAACACGGGTATAGGGTATAAATTAGCCATCATTGGCTATTATTAACGAAGTTGATGCACTATGATGGTTTATAACACGGGTATAGGGTATAAATTAGCCATCATTGGCTATTATTAACGAAGTTGATGCACTATGAGGGTTTATAACACGGGTATAGGGTATAAATTAGCCATCATTGGCTATTATTAACGAAGTTGATGCACTATGATGGTTTATAACATGGGTATAGGGTAAAATTAGCCATCATTAGTTATTATTAACAATTTTTATGCTTTTTGTGAATTTTTTATAACACTGGCTGTAGAGATTCATGGATTGTTTGTAGAGGCACGTAGACTCTGTAACTCTGTATGTATAAGTACGTTGGCTGTAGAATAAACTGTCTGTAGTGGGACTTTAATTTATTATAACACTGGCTGTAGAGATTCATGGATTGTTTGTAGAGGCACGTCAACTCTGTAACTCTGTATGTATAAGTACGTTGGCTGTAGAATAAACTGTCTGTAGTGGGACTTTAATTTATTATAACACTGGCTGTAGAGATTCATGGATTGTTTGTAGAGGCACGTCGACTCTGTAACTCTGTATGTATAAGTACGTTGGCTGTAGAATAAACTGTCTGTAGTGGGACTTTAATTTATTATAACACTGGCTGTAGAGATTCATGGATTGTTTGTAGAGGCACGTCGACTCTGTAACTCTGTATGTATAAGTACGTTGGCTGTAGAATAAACTGTCTGTAGTGGGACTTTAATTTATTATAACACTGGCTGTAGAGATTCATGGATTGTTTGTAGAGGCACGTCGACTCTGTAACTCTGTATGTATAAGTAAGTTGACTGTAGAATAAACTGTCTGTAGTGGGACTTTAATTTATTATAACACTGGCTGTAGAGATTCATGGATTGTTTGTAGAGGCACGTAGACTCTGTAACTCTGTATGTATAAGTACGTTGGCTGTAGAATAAACTGTCTGTAGTGGGACTTTAATTTTTTATAATACTGGCTGTAGAGATTCATGGATTGTTTGTAGAGGCACGTCGACTCTGTAACTCTTTATGTATAAGTACGTTGGCTGTAGAATAAACTGTCTGTAGTGGGACTTTAATTTATTATAACACTGGCTGTAGAGATTCATGGATTGTTTGTAGAGGCACGTCGACTCTGTAACTCTGTATGTATAAGTACGTTGGCTGTAGAATAAAATGTCTGTAGTGGGACTTTAATTTTTTATAACACTGGCTGTAGAGATTCATAGATTGTTTGTAGAGGCACGTAGACTCTGTAACTCTGTATGTATAAGTACGTTGGCTGTAGAATAAACTGTCTGTAGTGGGACTTTAATTTATTATAACACTGGCTGTAGAGATTCATGGATTGTTTGTAGAGGCACGTCGACTCTGTAACTCTGTATGTATAAGTACGTGTGCTGTAGAATAAACTGTCTGTAGTGGGACTTTAATTTATTATAACACTGGCTGTAGAGATTCATGGATTGTTTGTAGAGGCACGTCGACTCTGTAACTCTGTATGTATAAGTACGTTGGCTGTAGAATAAACTGTCTGTAGTGGGACTTTAATTTATTATAACACTGGCTGTAGAGATTCATGGATTGTTTGTAGAGGCACGTCGACTCTGTAACTCTGTATGTATAAGTACGTTGGCTGTAGAATAAACTGTCTGTAGTGGGACTTTAATTTTTTATAACACTGGCTGTAGAGATTCATGGATTGTTTGTAGAGGCACGTCGATTCTGTAACTCTGTATGTATAAGTACGTTGGCTGTAGAATAAACTGTCTGTAGTGGGACTTTAATTTATTATAACACTATGAGTTGTGATAACCCTTGACAACTCTGCCTGAAGAGGTGATAAGTCCTTAAGGATTCATTAGAATAATTAAACAATAGTTTTGTTACCAAAATAATTTTAATTTCCTAATGAAGACTGTAATAACGTTATTGATGCTGGACATGTTAACTGTGTCCATTAAACAACACGGTTACTATTCAGAATATATATGTTGTGTATTAATTTGTATGATTGATATTTGCCATTAGTTGTCGTCAACTAACATTGTGAATCAATTAAATAATCGGTATGTTACAATACAATACAATACAAATAATCGGTATCGGTACGTACAAAAACTGTAATCTAAAATGGACATAATTTAGTTGAAACGGTTTATTGCGTTTTTGTAATTAACGTAGTTAATCTAATTTATACGACATTTGGGGTTGGTAATTGTAATTATAATTTACTGAGCTACCACGTTAGTGGGATATTAATAATAGCATACGTTTCTTTTATTTCATATTTTTACTTGTTTGTTGTTTTCAGTGTTATGTAATTTCTTCTATGTTATAAGTAATAAGATGTTTCATTATTATGTAAAATATGATTAGTAATTAAATTTGTTATTTTTATTTTGTTTTGATGACTGAAATATTACACTCACACTTTGTACAATATGTTTACGCCTAAACAATTGATAAAGGTCTGGGTGTACGTTTTTAAGTATGAAAGCACACCGGGATAACTCTCAGTATACGGGAAAATCGTACGCACTGTTTAGATAGTATGTAGGCAATACGCACTTTGGCAATTTGTCAACTCTCTTTAGCATGGGATAGAGTTAGTTATCTGTGGTACGAGCTTTGAGTTGTAGCTGCTCCAAGTTCATTTCTTGCCTCAATATTCGTATATATTCTGTGTTGACCCGTTCACAATATTGCTGTTACTCTCTACCGCGGACATTTGTTCAGATAGCCAGTTGGTGGAAAGTTTCATTCGGTAGAACGCCGGCGGCCAGTCTCATATTGGGAATACTGTTAACTGCACAAACACTTCGACATTGACAAGTTTATAATTGTTACCAAACATTGTTTCAGAATTTGGTACTTTTAAGTTTATCACCTTATTTTATGTCCATTTTAAAATGTACATTAAAATAAAAGAAAATGTGTAGTTGATTAAGTAATTAATAGTATATTGCAACTATTACAAAATAATCAGCAAAAAATAAATTTCCAAAATAAATTATCTCCGTACGTGGAATTTCAGTATTTATTTTTGCCATTTTTAACAATTAGAACTATTTACAATTGAGCGTGCTGGAAGGTTTAGTTCATTTATTATTGTTAATTTTTGTATCCCTATGTCTTATCGTAATGTGAACTATAGCCATAATTAATTTAGCTTCTTCAGAATTCTCATCAAATTTAAATTTCAGGTATACCCAATTTGAAATAATATAACATAATAACAAATCATAAAATTAATGACGTTATCGGTGGATATTTATAGTTTCCATGGAGTGTATAATTGAAGTTCGTACATATATACAAGGAGCTAGTATCGTGCACTGTACACCTTGTAATATATTTTTAATTCACTCAGTCCAGTAATTCCTTCCCATCCCTTCTATCCTGGGTAATGGCTTGGCCCCTTCCCTCCTCGTTAACCTGAAACTGACATCTGGGAAAGATACATCATTCCAGATAAACGTATATTACTAGTCAAACAAATGGATTTTAAAATAAAAAATGTTTATTTTAATTACCTAAGTTACAAATATTTTAGTCGAGCAATTCCTTTTTTCAACGTGTTTAGATCTATTTTAATTGCGTTTTCATCAACATTCTTCGTTTCTCTTATCCTTTTTAAAAATCTATTTTGTATCCCATACATCACAAAACTCTATGAAAGCTTTTTTATGATTTTCGTTTTATTTTATTTAAACATGAATTACTAATACTATAATGGCCAGTGGAGTTAATCAAATTCTGTTGATTATCACATTTCAAACCACGCTGTACCATGGATTATATTCAATACTGCACACTAGCCATCCCGGACTTGTTCATTAGTGGATTCACGTCAACAGATCACATCCAAATCTATATATTAACATATATTCACAGATTTATATTATATACTAGCATACAGCACTTAGTTCGCTGTGGGGTGGTTCTCTACACTTGTTTACCCTTTCTCGTGTGGATCTGTCTTAACATCACATCAATATAAAAGCTCAGACTGCTGTCGTTCTCGTAGATAACAAAGTTATATAGTCTATAAAACCGTGTAAGTCCACTTTAGGGGTATGCAAAGCGGTGCAATCATGTCAGGGGTAGTAGAAATTACCTTAAACATTTCACTAAGCAAACCAAATAGGCAAGCTTATGTGTAACTTTATGTTTTCTTCATAGCAGCTGTTTAAAATAAACTACTAAATCAGTGCCAATGTTACTCTTATAGGAAAAAGGAAACGTTGAGGGGCTGTCTTTACCCCTAAGAATTGGAATGTCTAGAAATCATTTCTTTGTGTGTCTCGAAAAAAACAACTTCCCTTCGAAATTACATAAAAATCTGTTTAGTAGTTTCGGAGATTTCTTAGTGAGTTAGTATATGAATTGTTGGTGTATTAAGGTAAAGGGCAAGCAATTGTATATTGCGTGGCAGTAATATACATTACTTAACTCTGTTATAGTTTCATATTGATTATTTGGGCTGGTTGTATTAATTATTGTGAGTAGGATTGTCTTTAGTTTAAGTTCTGTCATCTTTGAAGTCCTCAGACGTCAACAGAATTTGATACATTTGTAAAGTGACGTAAACACAAACCTTCTTTATACATAGATACTTCAATGTGGTGTAGGAACACTTGATACATGGCTCTTCCAACTGTTCTGTTAATTTTAAGTGAACATTGTTGTGCTATTTAAATGTTTTTGAATGTTGCGATTTTAAAATTGTTCGAAAGCATTTCATTTTCGGAATTTTTATAATATTTATGAAAGTACGCAAAATAATTCAACCCTACCACAACACATAAATCGCTTGATATGTAGTCTCTGCGTCATGATTTTAATTATTAGCTGAAAATCAGATTAAAATTACTTGGTTCGGATTCTACACAAAGCTTTATGTTCTTTAGTTACTATGGTGTTTGGGCTATCAATAACTGGCACTTGCTTTAGCCAGAACAATAAACAATTTTTTACTATATCTCAAATCTCTCTATAACTAAATAAGGGATTATTAGCTTAATTCATAACGGAACAGTGACATTAATGTGCTTGAATAATGAAGCAATAAAATTTAGATCTGTAGCAGAATATTGCTTTCTGTCCGTCAATAATTCTAGTACACATGATTTGTCCATTTGTAGAAAATGTAATTTGTATTAAATGGAAACTACTAGTATGGTTCAGAATGTAATAAACGGAGTAATTAATTGTTCTCTAGAGTAAATTATTTTGGTGGACCAACGCGGTAATTACATACAGCAATTACATGCAGCGAAGTGCTGAAATCAATTATTGATCAGGGCTACACTGTGAAATGCTCACTAACTGTTCATAGAAGTACCGCTAAGCAATTAAACACATGAGCTTAGCAAGTACCTTGTGAGTGTGAAAAAAAGTTGTAGGCTACTGGCACTAACCTACTGACTTAGGAAAGTGCTACTGGCACTAACCTACTGACTTAGGAAAGTGCTACTGGCACTAACCTACTGACTTAGGAAAGTGCTACTGGCACTAACCTACTGACTTAGGAAAGTGCTACTGGTACTAACCTACTGACTTAGGAAAGTGCTTCTGGCACTAACCTACTGACTTAGGAAAGTGCTACTGGCACTAACCTACTGACTTAGGAAAGTGCTACTGGTACTAACCTACTGACTTAGGAAAGTGCTACTGGCACTAACCTACTGACTTAGGAAAGTGCTACTGGCACTAACCTACTGACTTAGGAAAGTGCTACTGGCACTAACCTACTGACTTAGGAAAGTGCTACTGGTACTAACCTACTGACTTAGGAAAGTGCTACTGGCACTAACCTACTGACTTAGGAAAGTGCTACTGGCACTAACCTACTGACTTAGGAAAGTGCTACTGGCACTAACCTACTGACTTAGGAAAGTGCTACTGGCACTAACCTACTGACTTAGGAAAGTGCTACTGTCACTAACCTACTGACTTAGGAAAGTGCTACTGGTTGGTATATACATATAGAAAACCATCGCTATGCCTAAAACACCCGCCCGCCCACACACGAGCAGTGGTAATGACCTACCCGCCCACCCATACACGTGCAGTGGTAATGACCCACCCACCCACCCATACACTTGCAGTGGTATTTACCCAACCGCCCACCCATACACTACAGTGGTATTGACCCACCCGCCCGCCCATACACATACAGTGGTATTTGTATGAACTTGTACAAACAGTACAAGTTTGTGTCAAACTTGTAACGGCGTAGTTGTTTAAAATGACGATAAAACTTGCTGAACTACACAGTGTAGTCTTGTGTTTTATGATCATAAAGGATAACGGAGAGAAGCCTTAGATTATCAAAGAAAGTTGAAACAATTCGTCAACTTTGATCAGCAGTAAATAATCTCCATGATCTTATAGAGTATCAGCATTTATTTTGTTGTATGTTACAATCACTGTTCAATAGAAGCATTTTCTAGTCATTAATCCAATGGTGGGAATTTAATCTCCATTCTTTTTCTAGAATGCCATCCATATTCCAGGGCCAAGAGAAGCATTTTTCTTTTTTTCATTCCCTAATCTCAATGGTAGGAATGTTACATTTTCTAGAACACATTATCTCCGGTCCAACAGAAGCATTTTTTTTTTTTTTTTAGTACGTAATTTCAATTGTTGGAATGCTAGCTGATTCATTTTCTAGAGGGCAATATCCCCGGTTTATGAGAATCATTTTTCTTACTCAGTTATCTCATTGGTTTAGATATTTTGCACTCATACACCGTTAGCATTTGCAAAGCGTTAGAATACGAGAAAGTATTGTAATCGTAAAAAAATGGTCTAAAATCCATTTTAGGGTTCCTTGAACCCAAAAAAGTGGTTTTTCGAAAAAAGTTTTGATGTCTGTCCGTATGGGCAGTTCGCTGGAGACCAAACGGATGGATACATTTTTATAAAATTTGGTATTTATGTGTATTTAGCCAATATCTCCGCAAAAATTTTTCACATTTTTGAAATTTTAGTTTTTTTAATTTTTATGTGCAAACAAAAATGGAACTTTCTCAAAAAACGTATCTAAAGATTTTTAATAAATTTTTAGAAAATATGTGAATTACAATTTAAATTATTTTAGTAAAAATCATATGTCTCTTGACTTCTTTTTTGGTTATAGCAAAAAACATATTTGGGAATCAAACTTGTAATTTTCAAAGTTTTGATTTCTTAGTGTTTAATATCGGGGGAAGTTTGTGCCAATTCTTTAGAACCGGACATTTGTGCCAATTCTTTTATTTATATGGGAAGAATGTCCCCGTTCTAAGATTGGTCATTATCATTGGTATGATGATCATATATCATTTATATCCTACTCGTAACAGAATACTGGCTTATCCACTAAACATGCTATTTACATACCCGTCACCTCACTGTTCTAGGATTCGGGTTTTCAAGCTGATTTGTACCATTTTGAATCTGAACGGTCAATCATCTCATATCTGTGTCAAATAGTGTTCTGATACAATTTTTTTCCGTAAAACCATTAGCCAATCAATTGTATTTACTACATTATTTGTAGTAATTGTATTTGCAGTTTGTTTGTAAATAAATTGTTGGTTTTAGCTTAGTTAAATTTTCGTTCCCACTATCCTCTTTTATTACAGTTAGAGAGGCTAAAGAACGGCTAAACCTTATTTAATAATATAAACTACATTTGTTTACTTTCCCTTCTAAACAGTCTTAAAATGTATTGGTTTATATTACAATTGAAAATATCCAGTTACTAGATCTTCGTACATTGTATTTTGTAGTCGAGATAAGGAATACTTCTGACGACTGATGCAAGTTTGACTGTTAGCTCAGCAACATTACTTAACTCAATAGTGTTCTGAAATATGTTAGACCGTAACAGTGTTTCCATAAAGCGCCAGCTTGATACCTGGTTATTGTATAACGGTGTCTGCTGACATTGTTATACCTCAGCGAGTATCAGCTTCATCTACGTTGTTGGAGTATAAATTGTTTTAACTGCTACCATTACAACATAACGGTAACAATTTCGTCACTCAAAAAATATATACACATCGTTGTTTTATTCTCATTACTTGTATTCATGTGTCTTTATTTGATCTTGATATTCTTGACGTTGTACCTTAAAATTGTACACTGGGTGTAAATATGTAATTTGTTATAGCTAAAATTTTAAATCTAATACAGAATATATTTTAAATTTTTAGGAATTTTAACATTACTATCAATCTATATCTATGAAATACTGATATTTTACAAATTTAAGTCTTCAACAATTGTAACTGGCGGAGAGATACACAATTATGACACACGGCAAAAGAATCAACACAGATAGGCCTCGCACAGACTAGACATTGCTACCTGGCTTCCAAAAAAGATAGGACCAAAGTTGTTCAATAAATTACCGGAACAAATAAAACAAGAAGGCACGAAGAAAAAATTCAAAATTCTACTACATCAATTTCTATTACATCGAGCTTGTTACTCAATTAATGAATTTCTGGATTGTTAATTAGTCTTAATTAATTTATAATTTTATAGTATAACTAGCTGTACCCGCCCGCTTCGCTGGTCATTATAATCGAAATGTGCAGCAAGTTTTTAGTTTACACTGTATTTTTCCACCATTACAATTAAAAGTAGTGTGTGCTACACTCTCAAGGTGAAATGTAGAACTACAATAAATAAAAATATATACAGTACTGTTGTTGTGAGAACTTCAATCTGCTTATGGCATGTGAAACTACATTAAACCACACAGTCATATGTTTTTTTGTAAACAATTCAGATTCTCCATTTGAATAACATGGAATCTTTAGGAGCCCGTGGGGCGGGACCCTGTGGACGGATCTGCATCAAACTTCACAGAAACCATCTCGGGAGTATACAGGACAACATCCTAAAGTTTCATGGCGATCGGTTGGATGGTTTGGCAGCGCATAAACTTCAAACATATATATATATATATATATATATATATATATATATATATACAAGCTGAACCCGGCGGACGTTGTCTCGCCTTTCATTTTTCATTGACATACCAAAATAAAGCAATAAAAAGAATTATAGATAAACCATTATTTATTAAATGAGTGCAAGAGGGTAAACAATATTTTTGGTCTTCATATTTGGTGTATAAATGTAAAGGTTTTTTGTAGTGTGTGCTACCCTCTCAAGGTGAAATGTAGAACTACAATAAATCAAAACATATACAGTACTGTTGTTGTGAGAACTTCAATCTGCTTATATGGCATGTGAAACTACATTAAACCACACAGTCATATGTTTTTTGTAAACAATTCAGATTCTCCATTTGAATAACATGGGATCTATAGGAGCCCGTGGGGCGGGACCCTGTGGACGGATCTGCATCAAACTTCACAGAAACCATCTCGGGTGTATACAGGACAACATCTTAAAGTTTCATGGCGATCGGTTGAATGGTTTGGCAGCGCATAAACTTCAAACATATATATATATATATATATATATATATATATATATATATATATATATATATATATATATATATATATACTAGCTGTACCCGCCCGCTTCGCCGGTCATAATATTGAGTTTGATTTAGAACCTAATAGCTGAAAGAATTCGATCATTTTTGCTTTTTCTACCAATATTAGATTTTTAGGAGGCATGTCATAAAAAGTAAACTGCAAAACAAATAACTATTTATTTTTTATTTTCACGTTTCACCACATGTTTTAATTACCGAGGAAAAAAGGTTAACACCAAATACAGATCACCTGATCAAGTAAAAGTAGTGTGTGCTACACTCTCAAGGTAAAATGTAGAACTACAAAAAATCAAAACATATACAGTACTGTTGTTGTGAGAACTTCAATCTGCTTATGGCATATGAAACTACATTAAACCACACAGTCATATGTTTTTTGTAAACAATTCAGATTCTCCATTTGAATAACATGGGATCTTTAGGAGCCCGTGGGGTGGGACCCTGTGGACGGATCTGCATCAAACTTCACAGAAACCATCTCGGGAGTATACAGGACAACATCCTGAAGTTTCATGGCGATCAGTTGGATGGTTTGGCAGCGCATAAACTTCAAACATATATATATATATATATATATATATATATATATATATATACAAACATCCTCTTTTATAAATATAGATATATATACAAACATCCTCTTTTATAAATATAGATTTAGTTTCGTATTTTATTAAGTTATACAATTTTCATTTATGACTTAGTAATAACATTTTCTTTTATATATATATTTTCTTGGTTGTAAAAATATGTCATCTTTAAAAAAAAAAAAAAAATTGAATTAAATTTCTTCCTTGAGTAACGATTATTTTTAACGGTCTAAGGAGGGTTATGTGTAGATTCAAGTGTTGCTCGGATTCGTATGTAGAGTAGAGGGGGAATTTTTTTTATAAATCTTGTATGCAAAAGTAGTTATGTATGAAGGGTAGAACCGTGGCCTAGTCGTTGGTTTGGTGGGTGGGGCAGTTTTTGGATAAAGAATGTAGGGAAAGTAATCTTGAGTTATGAGTGTAAAAAGGGTGGAATCGTGGCCTGTCGTTAGTTTGGTGGGTGGGGTAGTTTTTGGATAAAGAATGTAGGGAAAGTAATCTTGAGTTATGAGTGTAAGAAGGGTGGAATCGTGGCCTTGTCGTTGGTTTGGTGGGTGGGATAGTTTTCAGATGAACAGTGTGTGGAAGAAGAGTCAGGAGTCTGATATGCGTATGACTTAGTAGGAGTGTTGCCCAAAGTCGTGTGCAGGTGGGCAGGGTAGTTGACGGATGAACAGTGTATGGAAGAAGAGTCAAAAGTCCGATATGCGTATCACTTAGTAGCAGTGTTATCCAAAGTCGTGTGCAGGTGGGCGGAGTAGTTGACGGATGAACAGTGTATGGAAGAAGAGTCAAGAGTCTGATATGCGTATGACTTAGTAGGAGTGTTGCCCAAAGTCGTGTGCAGGTGGGCGGGGTAGTTGACGAATGAACAGTGTATGGAAGAAGAGTCAAGAGTCTGATAATCGTATGACTTAGTAGGAGTGTTGTCCAAAGTCGTGTGCAGGTGGGCGGGGTAGTTGACGTATGAACAGTGTATGGAAGAAGAGTCAAGAGTATGATATGCGTATGACTTAGTAGGAGTGTTGCCCAAAATCGTGTGCAGGTGGGCGGGGTAGTTGACGGACGAACAGTGTATGGAAGAAGAGTCAGGAGTCGGATTTGCGTATGACTTAGTAGGAGTGTTGCCCAGTCGTGTGCAGGTGGGCGGGGTAGTTGACGGATGAGCAGTGTATGGAAGAAGAGTCAAGAGTCTGATATGCGTATGACTTAGTAGGAGTGTTGCCCAAAGTCGTGTGCAGGTGGGCGGGGTAGTTGACATATGAACAGTGTATGGAAGAAGAGTCAGGAGTCTGATTTTCGTATGAGTTGGTAGGAGTGTTGTCCAAAGTCGTGTGCAGGTGGGCGGGGTAGTTGACGGATGAACAGTGTATGGAAGAAGAGTCAGGAGTCTGATATGCGTATGACTTAGTAGGAGTGTTGCCCGAAGTCCTGTGCAGGTGGGCGGGGTAGTTGACGAATGAACAGTGTATGGAAGAAGAGTCAATAGTCCGATATGCGTATCACTTAGTAGCAGTGATGTCCAAAGTCGTGTGTAGGTGGGTGGAGTAGTTGACGGATGAACAGTGTATGGAAGAAGAGTCAAGAGTCTTATATGCGTATGACTTAGTAGGAGTGTTGTCCAAAGTCGTGTGCAGGTGGGCGGGGTAGTTGACGGATGAACAGTGTATGGAAGATGGGTCAAGAGTCTGATATGCGTATGACTTAGTAGGAGTGTTGTCCAAAGTCGTGTGCAGGTGGGCGGGGTAGTTGACGGATGAACAGTGTATGGAAGAAGAGTCAGGAGTCTGATATGCGTATGACTTAGTAGGAGTGTTGTCCAAAGTCGTGTGTAGGTGGGTGGAGTAGTTGACGGATGAACAGTGTATGGAAGAAGAGTCAAGAGTCTTATATGCGTATGACTTAGTAGGAGTGTCGCCCAAAGTCGTGTGCAGGTGGGCGGGGTAGTTGACGTATGAACAGTGTATGGAAGAAGAGTCAGGAGTCTGATTTTCGTATGAGTTGGTAGGAGTGTTGTCCAAAGTCGTGTGCAGGTGAGCGGGGTAGTTGACGGATGAACAGTGTATGGAAGAAGAGTCAAGAGTCTAATATGCGTATGACTTGGTAGGAATGTTGTCCAAAGTCGTGTGCAGGTGGGCGGGGTAGTTGACGGATGACCAGTGTATGGAAGAAGGGTCAGGAGTCTGATTTTCGTATGAGTTGGTAGGAGTGTTGTCCAAAGTCGTGTGCAGGTGGGCGTGGTAGTTGACGGATGAACAGTGTATGGAAGAAGAGTCAAGAGTCTGATATGCGTATGACTTGGTAGGAGTGTTGTCCAAAGTCGTGTGCAGGTGTAGGTGGGGTAGTTGACGTATGAACAGTGTATGGAAGAAGAGTCAGGAGTCTGATATGCGTATGACTTAGTAGGAGTGTTGCCCAAAGTCGTGTGCATGTAGGTGGAGTAGTATACGCATATAGGTTGAGTGTATGTGTGATAAGTTGAGTTGTATGAGAAGTGCGGGTATGTCCATGAGGGCGTGTGTTTACGGTGGAGTATCGTACTTTTGTACAGAGTTGGCGTGGAGTGTAATGGCGTAACTTGATTCATATAAGTAATCTACTTTGCTATTACTCATCAATCTGCTTTTCAAACAGTAATCAATAATGAGTTTAATATGATTGAAATTACTTAATCCTGAATCCACGCTTTTTCCAATATGTTAAATATTCAAGTAGAAAACGCTTAAACAACAATTAATTGAAGGATTATACTTAATGATTTGTTTTTATTTATTAGCCTAAATTGCAGTAAATAACACCTTTGAACACTTTTTATTTTTCTATTTAGTATGCGTTTTAAAAATAATGTACTTAGCATAAAGTTTGCTATAAATGTTATTGTGTCCCATTGTTTATTAGTTAATATCTTTAAAAATTGGTTTTTTTTGTTTAACTAACTTATCTTAGTTTGCTTGCTGTCAAGTCGAAACAAAACAAGAATCATCTTGATGACAAAATCTGGTAGCTTTTATTTCCAATTTCCGGCGTCGTCCTTTACCGGAATACGCCATTATAAAACCAAGTAACCACTACTTGGAAGGCTTCAAATCAGTGTTTGTTATCAGAATTTGCCGATTCGACTGTCACTGATCACTTTAGCAACCATTGTTTTTTTCGGTAAACGAGTGAATTGTTTTCTGATTATCAAATTGTTAAACAATTCTCGGGAATGCGTCTTAGTTTCACAGTTCTTAAATTTAGAATTTACCTGTCATTTTTTCTGCCTAGTTGTGTTTATTTGTTTCATTATAGAATCATTTATTTGATTGAGAATGTGCTTATTACGATTTGTTTAAAACATATCCAAATGTTCTGGTGGTACCAAGAACTAATTAGTTTAGTTCTTAAATTTACAATCGTATTTTAGTAAGTACTATGAAACCCGTATTTGTCGCCATTTAAAAACAGCGATATTTTGAAGGAAAGAGTTTGTACAAAATGTTATAAATGTTGTAGTTGTATACCTAAACGTTTCTAATATGCTTGAATATTTAAGGAAAGAGTTTGTTCAAAATGTTGTAAATGTTGTAGTTGTAT
The DNA here is from genome assembly GCA_035578905.1 of Stictocephala bisonia. Taxonomy (NCBI): domain Eukaryota; kingdom Metazoa; phylum Arthropoda; class Insecta; order Hemiptera; family Membracidae; genus Stictocephala; species Stictocephala bisonia. The sequence goes on along the minus strand of JAQJVL010001669.1, from coordinate 18,280 downwards.
ACCTAAACGTTTCTAATATGCTTGAATATTTAAGGAAAGAGTTTGTACAAAAATGTTATAAATGTTGTAGTTGTAGACCTAAACGTTTCTAATATGCTTGAATATTTAAGGAAAGAGTTTGTACAAAATGTTGTAAATGTTGTAGTTGTATACCTAAACGTTTCTAATATGCTTGAATATTTAAGGAAAGAGTTTGTACAAAAATGTTATAAATGTTGTAGTTGTAGACCTAAACGTTTCTAATATGCTTGAATATTTAAGGAAAGAGTTTGTACAAAATGTTATAAATGTTGTAGTTGTAGACCTAAACGTTTCTAATATGCTTGAATATTTAAGGAAAGAGTTTGTACAAAATGTTATAAATGTTGTAGTTGTAGACCTAAACGTTTCTAATATGCTTGAATATTTAAGGAAATAGTTTGTACTAATTGTTATAAATGTTGTAGTTGTAGACCTAAACGTTTCTAATATGCTTGAATATTTAAGGAAAGAGTTTGTACAAAATGTTATAAATGTAGTAGTTGTAGACCTAAACGTTTCTAATATGCTTGAATATTTAAGGAAATAGTTTGTACTAATTGTTATAAATGTTGTAGTTGTAGACCTAAACGTTTCTAATATGCTTGAATATTTAAGGAAATAGTTTGTACAAAATGTTATAAATGTTGTAGTTGTAGACCTAAACGTTTCTAATATGCTTGAATATTTAAGGAAAGAGTGTGTACAAAATGTTATAAATGTTGTAGTTGTAGACCTAAACGTTTCTAATATGCTTGAATATTTAAGGAAATAGTTTGTACTAAATGTTATAAATGTTGTAGTTGTAGACCTAAACGTTTCTAATATGCTTGAATATATAAGGAAAGAGTTTGTACAAAATGTTGTAAATGTAGTAGTTGCAGACCTAAACGTTTCTAATATGCTTGAATATTTAAGGAAATAGTTTGTACTAAATGTTATAAATGTTGTAGTTGTAGACCTAAACGTTTCTAATATGCTTGAATATTTAAGGAAAGAGTTTGTACAAAATGTTATAAATGTTGTAGTTGTATACCTAAACGTTTCTAATATGCTTGAATATTTAAGGAAAGAGTTTGTACAAAATGTTATAAATGTTGTAGTTGTATACCTAAACGTTTCTAATATGCTTGAATATTTAAGGAAAGAGTTTGTACAAAATGTTATAAATGTTGTAGTTGCAGACCTAAACGTTTCTAATATGCTTGAATATATAAGGAAATAGTTTGTACAAAATGTTATAAATGTAGTAGTTGTAGACCTAAACGTTTCTAATATGCTTGAATATTTAAGGAAAGAGTTTGTACAAAATGTTATAAATGTTGTAGTTGCAGACCTAAACGTTTCTAATATGCTTGAATATATAAGGAAATAGTTTGTACAAAATGTTATAAATGTTGTAGTTGCAGACCTAAACGTTTCTAATATGCTTGAATATTTAAGGAAAGAGTTTGTACAAAATGTTATAAATGTTGTAGTTGCAGACCTAAACGTTTCTAATATGCTTGAATATTTAAGGAAAGAGTTTGTACAAAATGTTATAAATGTAGTAGTTGTAGACCTAAACGTTTCTAATATGCTTGATTTTTATATGTCCTTGTAGGTGTAATATCATATTTCACGTAGAAAATGTTGCGGTATTCTATGAGGTTATCCTTTATCGGAGCTCTGCTGCATTAATACTGCAAGCACTTGTAGTCCTGGAAATGACAAATAGACACAGTTTAATGTTTTATTTCTTAGTTACGTAATGTTTTGTTGTTCAATGTCAAACCCAGAACCTATCGCCTACAATCTTCACAACAAGGGATGGCAAAGTTATATCGATAATATCGATAAATATGTTTGATATATCGATATATTACTAACGATATTTTCTTTCGATAATATCGGCCATATAGATATTTTGGTCCGATATATCATATTACTAAATATTGACGTTATTCTCTCTTTTCAAAAGCATATCAATTCGAATAAAACATTTAAATAGCCTCCTATGCGTACAGAACATGCATTGAAATAATAAAATAACTCTATTTACTTTTTAGACGTGAAGTTAACTTAATAAAATGTAGTTAATGTTAGACCAGTGGGTGGAAGTTAGGTGTTTCTTAGAAGTCTAATGTCATTTTTAGATGTGAATAACAAAAATAACAATGATATACATTATTTTTTAATAATTAACATAATAATTAAAGGTTCCATAGACCACAACTTATTTCGTGTATATAAGTAGATTTAATTTTTATATTCTGTAGGCAGTTCTAAATAGTGACAGAAAAACTTGAGTGTATTTTTTGGTCATGACATAAAAGTTGGTGCATAGTTTTAAACAGATAAATCATTTACAATTCGATATATCGCTTATTCGATAAATCGATATTTTATTTTCAATTATGTCGTTAGATCGGTATTTGGTTTGTGATATATCAAAAATATTTTGAAAATATTTATCATTCCTATCCACAACACATTGTCCCAAAGTGGCTGGGTGACAGCACTGCGCTACCAGTGCCGACTAAATATGGCGGAGTATAAAAGCACTATTGTTGTATTTTGCATGTATACTAATCATATAGATCTCAATCGTAAAATTGTAATGAAATTAAAAATATTTCTAATGAAACAAGTGGATAGTAGAATGTAGACCGTTAGCTGGTTTGTGTACTGTCTTAGATCAGTTCGTAGCTTAGACTTTGCAGTGGAATAAGTCTTTTCTGGTAGCTCTTGTCTCGATCTGGATGGGGCGGTAAAAATATCGCCTGGCCGAGTTCCAGCGTCAGTATCGATCTGGAAGAACGGAACTTCTCGGGTTGTCGAGTTCTGCACCGGCCTTTGGCGCTGCGCCCGTTCCCCGTTACTTAGGGAGGTAAGACCGACCTGACGCAGCTTTGTGTTCAATCTGGCGAGTACAAACATTTGACTACGAATTCGCAACTTCCTTGATTCTTTCACTCTGTAACATTACCTTTATCTTGTTAGCTGGAAATATCAGATCCGGTATTAATTACATAAGATCAGTTAGGTCTGTCCACTTAGTCATTTTCCCGCAAATACCGTCAACGCATAGATGAATCGATCGAATTAACAGATCGATTATTCTTAGCATATTATGAAACTTTCACTTATCAAATTTATTTGATCATGACTGCTACGCATTGGTTTAAGCTGATATCACTTTTGTTGTGTTGCAGTACTCTAAGTCCATTTTAGAATCTGTTATTGGATTTAAAAGTGTACGTCCCACCAAATGATCCTTCTAATTAGCTGTATTAATTTTATGAATAAATTTTTTCCGTAAAAATGTTGTACTGTCTATGTTTAAAGCTAGGCACGAATCTCACCATTTTAACCCGACTAGTTTCCGTAATCTGACTCAACTTATGATTGAATGCTTTTATTTTGTGAAAGAAAGTCTCTTTGAATTCGAATCAATGTACATATATTCCTATTGAACCATTTGGTTTTCGAAACTAATTTAAGACTTTTTTTAAGATTCATTACCATTGTACGTGTATAAGTTAAGTTGTTACCACTAATAAGTTAAGTTGGTTCTTAACTAGTTGATTGGAGCTATAGACGCAAAGAGGCACTTCTTAGAGAGTTTAAGAAGATCATATCTACTCCGATTATCCCCATTCTGCAAGATATCCCACAACGTGCGACTTAAATCCAGAAAACCACCTCTTCGACTAGCTTCCCAGTTATTCTTAAACGAAATTTCACCAAAAACCAACTGGGCGTTTATGGTATCAGGCCCTATGACCGTCATTGATGGAATGTACCCAAGGTACTGGTTGTCTCATTCTCATATGACCTATATAAGCCGAGTTGTGACGTCACAGAGTATGACTTACTTTTGAATTACTTAATCTGTGCCTTCAACACAAAATGCTGAACAATTAAAACGACACACTAAATACCATTACAGTATTGTTTTCAAGAGTAGCCTATTTTTGGATTATTTAAATTTCTTATAGGATTATACGGCTATTACAACGGCACACCTCACTTCAGGCATTTCACAAACATAGTCAGATGAGATCACAATAATTACAGTATTCAAAACAAAGCTATACCACAGTATAAAACACTATACTCAAAAATAATCAACAACGCAGACGGAAGTGTCTCGAGGAGAGTACGGTTATCAGATGTTTTACTTTGTTCCGGTTTGTTTTATCTACAACAGTGAAGGTTGAAAAAACAGCTGAGGCCACCTTATGACGAATTGCTACCTGCGCCATATGGATGCGTATTTGTTTGAGACAACCTCTTGTACAGTAACTTTGGAATGTACCTTACATTCTTGCTACTGGTATTTAAAGTTGGGAATGACAAATTTTTAGTAATGTGATGAATTTAAAATATAAGCCGAATTTCAAACTATGGATCACAAGCCAATAAGTGCCCGTTGTGTTATTTTCAGGGGTAGATTAGCCGGTCTTCATTAAATCGGAGAAGCAGGTGTAGAATGGTTACGAAACCTGGATGTAGCTCTGTGACTGGAGATCAATATTTAAACACTAAGTACTTTATACTGAAGATTTTATTTTATTTTAATATTATTTATTTGTGTATTTTTAAAAATATTTTATTAGTTTAGTGGTTGGCTATGAAGGCCATATGATATATAAGGATTATGATAAAAATGCCATTTTATTTCACACGTCTCCAACAAATATGGTGAAAAAGGGGAACATTTTTTTTAAATAGCCCTTATGTAACTTTTAGCATTGTGCCTATTAAGTTTCAGCCAAACGACAATATTTTTTGAATATTATTGATTATTAACTTCCGTTTAGGGTTTGTTGCTTTTAAATTCTACCCAATACAAATCATGTTAATTTATCCCATATGTAATAAATTTGAATGGAAAATGAATGGAAAGAAAAGTTAAACATTTAAATTTTATAAATAGTCTGTAGGCAATTTAACGTTTTATGTTAATTTAATCCTAACCAACTGTTTAGTTATTGTTGTTGTAACTACATGTTGCTATTGATTAAGGCAATTGTGACGTTAATTGATAATTATTTACGGTCAGTGCCATAGATTATTTTCGTTTAAGTTTTATAACACACCAGCCGTAAGCTCTTGCTTCGCTACGGGGTACTTCTCTACGCTTGCTTATCCTTCCCTCCATGGATATCTCTAAACCTCAATATAAATATAAAAGGCCAGCCTGCTGCCGTTCTCCAAGATGGTAACGTTCAATAGTATAGAAAACCCTATAAGTCTACTTGGGGGGGGGGGGGGTGCAAAGTAGTGCAATCATGTCACAATCAGTAGTACAGTAATTACCTTGAACATTTCACAATGGAATCCAAATTAGCCAGGCTTTTGGCACATGTTAATGGTTTTTTTTCTATCATCCGTTTGGTTTAAATTATTACATTTATCAATTTTCAGTGTTTCTGTAATGAAAAAGGAAATATTGACGGGCTCCTTTTATCCCTTAGGGATGGAATTTCGAGAATTCCTGTCTTAGTGGGACTCTAAGATACAAAAGTCAACTTCCCTTAAAATTTTATAAAAATATGTTTATTGGTTCTGGAAATTTCGTCATAAGTGGGTACATTGTTTTACGATTTTATACATTATCTGTCTCTTTTAAAATGTTCTTTTAAATGTAACACCAGCAAGTGGCGACAATGTGACCTACTGCGCGTGCGCAGACTGGACCCCCTCCGTTGGTAATTATGGAGTAGATTGCCCGCTATGATTTTCAATTGGGCTTTCTTATTCAGAATAGATCGTTATTACTGGCATTATGACGGCGCTTCGCTCATCCAGCTTCCTGTCCGCCCCCAACCCCCCATCCCACGTACCGTCCCTCGGAATATAATTTTAGAGGCAATTCTAGGGGAATGAACGTGATCAGGTTTATGCATTAAAGTTGGGACATTTTTATTAAAATCCTATATTCCACATGTCAGATTTATTTTCATTCTTAAAAACACACTTGATAAAAAAGTTCAATACACTCATGACATCATCTAACCAGAATCCTACACCACCTGCACCTATAACAATTAAACACCCCATGAGTCTCCGTCCCCGTACCTGAGTCACCGCATTTTTGGCGATCTCGGAGCGTACGTCCCTGACCTCGTCAGTCTGTGTATGGTTGTTGTGAAGTGTAGTGTGTATGTTTGTCTAGTCCCCGTGCTTTATCACCTTGGAGGGAACTTCGTAGACACTGCATTTGGATTGTATCATCCTCACTCCGTACCTGGGACGTCTAGACGCCATCGTCACTGCGGGTCGTAAGACTTCATCTTTTTTGTAATATTTGATTATGGTATTGTTTTATTCCTAATAATTGTTGTCTTTTCAGGTTAAAATGTAATTTTAATAGTAGTCTCAGTCATTCCGAGTCAATATATATATAATTTTTTGTGCGTGTTGAATGTTGTTTTAAATTAATTGTGTTTTTCAGGTACCATATATTTATGACTAGTTAATGTAATCTTATTTCAGTCTGATTTGAATATTAATTTTATTGTGTTTTACATTTTTCGTTGATATCGTGACCTTGACAGCGCCTAATTGGCTATATTAATTTAACCCTGTTAATATTTTTTTATATTTAGTAGAAGTTCATTTTGTTGTACTCCATTCTAGGATCTAGGTTAAAATGTAGATAATTATTAAAGTAGATAAGTTCATTAGTTTAAGAACGTAGTTTTATAACATGTTTGTGTAGATGTAATTTAGTTTTTAGCACTTGAAAAAGGTTTGGGTTTTACCAAATCGAAACGTCGTGATTGTTATTTTTCACGTAATGATGGCAAATGTCCAACTACCTTTGTCTCCCTCTTCATTCTTAAGGTTCCACGTGTTTAGTTATGAGGAGTTCCGTTTAAATATTGTATAGGTAATTTGTATTAACTAATCTTTTACTGAGATACAATTTCAAGCATTTAATTTTATCAAAATCATGTTTAATTAATTGTGTACCTACATATCAGCTAGTGTTTTACCAGATCTGTAACTGTTTAGTAGATCCGTTGTTTTTGTAAGCACACAGATGTACGAGATCCTTTTATAATTTGTAAGTAATCAAGAGCAGAACGTAGCCAATAATGGCTATAATTTACAATGGCCAAACATAAAGACAACTTATGCATGTTAAAAGGCTGGGCATTTAAATTACCTTATTAAGGGGAGGAAGACTGGAATGGCCAGCCATTTTGGCTCTTGTCTACATTTGACCACTTTTAGATGGATAAGCCGATTTTTTGCGTATTATTGTCGATGAAATTCGATTTCAAATATTATTTTGTAAGTTTTGTGATGGAGAAAGTTTATTTTTCAGCATATTTTAACTTTTTATTTTGGTATTTGTGATACATGGAGACACTAAAACTTTTTGAAACACCCCGAACATCGTAAAAACCAATAAGCAATTGATAAAGCGTTTATTCAAGTATGTGTCAAAATTGTAATTGTTAACATTGGCTCAAGAACAAACGTTTTAAAGGACTACCAGTGGACCTATGACATATAATAAACAGATTCGTAGTGCCTGGAAGTCACCAGAATTTCTGCCCCACCTAGTCGCTTTCTGAATCTGCTGTGGAAGCAGCTGAACCTCAACCATTGCTGATAAAGTATACACAAATCCACGTGCAGGCAGGACTTGCGCGACATCTCCCTCGCTCAGTCACAGTTTCTTCCAGCCAGATAAGTTGGCCCACAAGATGTGCAGTCAAGTTTTATAGTTTCTATATTTTCTTTTAAATGGGAATCTGTTCTATATTCGTCGAAGATCGCGTTTATTGTTACCGCGCCGGGGAATGTCCCGGCTTGACTTCAGAACGCTCTTACAGCAGCCAACGCTTAAACTACGATGAGTTTGGGAAAGCTGTGACCATTTTCTGCTGTATATTCTTGATTAAATTTGTTAGGTTGTAAAAAGAAAGTCAGTGTTTTGTAAAATTCGACAAATTTAATTTTCATTAAGAGCGCTTTCGCCGGTTAAGGCATCTTCAGCATTTTCTATTTACAATGCTATGACCTATGGCGTAACGATTTAAGTCAGCTGACGCCTTCACGCCTTGCATTGTTGCCACATTTCAGTTCTTTAAAAGCATTTGTTTTATAACCTTCCTGTTTAATATTGTGCATTTGTGTGTGATTAAACATATCATGCTTGAGGACTTTCTTATTGTTTTTGTACTGTCTTTTATTTATATATTGTATTATTGTTTAAACCAATAAAAGAGGTCTCTTTAAGCGAATTTCTACCTGAAAAATCGATGTACTGTCTGTATTGTGTCAAACAAAAAGTTCTTGTCAAGCCCACGCGTTAGGGCTTCTCTTAAATGCCACTACAAGCGCTCATGTCAAGTGGAGAGATTCATTAAATAAAGTATAACCTAACATTTAGCAATCATTGTATATTCACCATACCTGGGGGGTAATTAATTGTCTCCGCTAAAATGCCCGCTATGTTTTTATGTTAAGCTGTTGTATATAATATTTTAATTAAAAAATGTGTCTAGGCATGTTCTACTATTTAATTACCAAAATATTTCTTAAAGTGGTACTCAGAGGTTTGCCCGATAATTGTTCGCCCTAAGTAAATATAAGAGATTTAAAATGTTGGTTTTAAGAAAAAAGTAGAAAAACCCAAATTAATCCAGTGCAATACATTTATTTATTGAATTAAAGACATTTAATTTACGACATATGTTTATTTGCAAAATGTTAAAATAAAGTAAATCCCGGTTCTACAAAACCCGATCAACACAAACGGCAAGTAACAAAACAAATCATTCCGATTAAGTTGTTATTAAATCTGGCAACAGCCAAGAGGCGAGGCGAAAACCTCATTAAAGAATTTTCAGAGGTGCTTCTTCGAGATAGAAATTGAAAGAGGGTCGCAACGAGACAATAATAAAATATCGGCGATTCATATTTTGGGAGGAGGGTGAGGGTGGGGATTGGGCTGGGATTTAATTGCAAAATGATCGACTGGCGGAAATGAAGCCGTTGGATAATACAGAAAGTAATCGGGAGGAATATAGGAGTGACGCAATATCGGCGTTGATTGGCTTTGGCTCATTGTCTGCCCATTACTGGTTTTCGTCAACTGCTCCTCTTACTCACGATCTTACACAAAATTGTCTTTGGCTCATTGTCTGCCCATAACTTGTCTTCATCAACTGATTCTCTTACTCACGATCTTACACAACATTGGCTTTGGCTCATTGTCTACGGATAACTGGTCTTCGTCAACTGCTTCTCTTACTCACGATCTTACACAAAATTGGCTTTGGCTCATTGTCTGCCCATTACTGGTTTTCGTCAACTGCTCCTCGTACTCACGATTTTACACAAAATTGGCTTTGGCTCATTGTCTGCCCATAACTGGTTTTCGTCAACTGCTCCTCTTACTCACGATCTTACACAAAATTGGCTTTGGCTCATTGTCTGCCCATAACTGGTTTTCGTCAACTGCTCCTCTTACTCACGATCTTACACAAAATTGGATTTGGCTCATTGTCTGCCCATAACTGGTCTTCGTCAACTGCTCCTCTTACTCACGATCTTACACAAAATTGGATTTGGCTCATTGTCTGCCCATAACTGGTCTTCGTCAACTGCTCCTCTTACTCACGATCTTACACAAAATTGGATTTGGCTCATTGTCTGCCCATTACTGGTCTTCGTCAACTGCTCCTCTTACTCACGATCTTACACAATATTGGCTTTGGTTTGTTGTCTGCTCATTACGGCTCTTCATTACAGCCTTGAAGCCGTTGGAGAAAAATGATGTAAACTGCATTATTTACGAAAATAAATCGTATCGTAAATCGTATAAATCGAAAAATCGTATAAATACGAAAATCCTCCGTGTTTGAACACGCGTATTATCTTAGGTATACGACAAAAATTTGTCATGTTGTTTTATGATTGTTTATTAATGTAATGTATATATTTGTGTATCAACCTTTTCAGGCGTGGGTCTTGTCCCTGAATTATTGTAATGTTTTTTTTCATAGTTGTAAATTTAGTCATTTCTTATTTTATAACGTTCTTTAAGCCTCTTTTTACTAATAATGAACAATTGTAGTATTTAAGAAAAGTGTTTTAGGTATACATTCAAAAAGAATTTGTACTATTCCAGTTTCCTCTAAATAAAATGCATACCTTAAACCGTGCTGAAACTTTTTAAAGACGGATTATAACAATTAATCAAGTATTTGGTTTCTTGCAAGCAGCTTTAAGCACCGGAACCAGCCAAAAAAATAATAGCCGACGTTTCGGCAGAAAAAAATTGCAACGTTTCGTACATGGTAGCAAGTGCTTTTTCGTAAATTTTCAAGTCTTTTTAACTATGTTTAACTTTTTTTATTTCATCTAGCATGTGAATCAGTGTTCTCCGCAGGGTATGTAACCTCTCTCCTTCTCGAGTTACATTAGATTAAGTTTTTTTTTTTTTTTTTTATTAATTTGATAAAATATTATGCAAATTAAAATTATTTATAGTATCTCAGGGTCTTTTTTATGGGTAAATCGGTGAGGCTGTAAATTACAATGAAAAAGACTATTGTTTGAAAAAGCTAATTTATTACATTCTTTTATCCTTGAATTGATATATGAAATTTAATATTACAAAAATGAGTTTAATTACTTTTTACTGATTTCTATAACATGATTAACTTAGTTATAAACTAGAACTTATCTTTAAAATTATTTGTCTGTAGTTCCTCGTGGTCTTCAGTTTCAACTTGGAGTACCTCAAGACGATTCTCATTTGGACATCGGATTGAAAAAGTTGTAAAAACGAATATTGGCTTAAACTTTACTCGTTACCTTTTATCATTTTATTCGGTTTTAAACTCAAACGGTCACCCGCGGTAACAAATAATATCTGCCTGCTACATCAGTCTGGCTTGGAGTCCTGACCCGTAGGAGTCCCGACTTAAAGTGAACGAGGCTGGGTGGCGTGGGTTGCCAGTCCGTTACAAGCGAGGGCTTCGGGTTCGAGGTTAACTTCCGTCAACCAATAGCGTCTCCCATCTACATTGGACTCGACCATTACATTGTCACACTGACACCCCTTTGGATTGTTAGATTGACTCGTCCCATGCGACACCAGACTGAACAGGTCTGCCTTATCTGTCTCAACAACAATGCTTAGGAATTTTGTTTATGTCTCGGAGGTCTGCAATGGAATAAATATGCCTGCCCACTTCTCTATACTTGTTGGCTATTAATTTACAATGATTTCCGAATATTATTTGAATGTTCGGTATTTATTTTAATTAAATGTATCTGTTTCTTCATTAAAATAATTTAGCATTTATTTAATTTAATTAATTTAATCGTCAATTTGGTGGACCTGTTACAGGTATGTTCCTAGTTCAGCGAACAGAACATTGCTAAGAAGTTAAAATAATAAAATAATAATAAAAGCCATACAATTAAAATAAAAAGGGGTTGATTGAAAAATGCATACATTATTTTGTAATTGTCGTTTAAGTGTTCTTTATTTAACGAATTTCCAATCTTTGGTAAATTTCTAAAACTATTTTTTTTTGGCCAACTCTCACAATGGGGTTTGGAGAAGCAGTGACACGAACGAGACGGCCTTGCTCTTCCGGATTTCCAGGGTGGGACCGATCTTTTGGTCCTTAACAAGATCGGTAAACCTCCCAACCTTCTCGAATATTAATAGGCTGGACGTTATAGACATAACTATGGCCTCAGCCTCAATGTTTTACCACATCAGAGACTGGGTAAAACATTTGCCTTCTCATTCGTTTTGTGCTTGAGGGCCAGACAACGCAAAGGTTGTACAAAAACCCCAGGCTGACAGACTGGGCCTCATATTCTGAAGAACTATCTGACAGACTGGACCAAATTCCAAAAGGCCATATTGGATCTGGGTTGGTGCTAGAGGAGAGAGTGGCATTCCTTACGGAGGCCATGATCACCTCATATGCGAATAACTGCCCTTTGAAGACCGCACAAAGGGTCGCGCGAAGCCAGATATGGTCTCAATAATTGGAGGACCATCGAAGGAGGACAAGAAGGCTCCTTGGTAAGGCCAATCGTTTCGGCAATGATGCTGACTGGTTGGCCTACCGGTAGTCACAAAAAGAATATAGAAGGGAGGTGCGCAGGTTCTTCAGGAAATCCTGGAGAGACTTTTGTGCTTCTATAGAGAAGACCTCAGAGATGTCTAGGCTTCACAAAGTGCTTGCCAAGGACCCTGGTGGGAGACTGGGACCCCTCATTAAGGGTGATGGGGAGAGAACCAGATCTGAAGAAGAGATTTTGCAATTTCTCTTTGAGACTCACTTTCCGGGCTCCGCTGAGGTAACCCCCCCCCCCCCATCGCTGATGTGTGGCGGGCATGCGCTGGGGTCTCGTGCGCGGACTCGATTGAGGCAAAGAGAACTGTTACAGAACAAAAGATTAGGTGGGCAGTTGAGTGTTCCGCTCTTTTCAAAAGCATGGGGCCGGATGGTACCTTGCATGTGCTTTTGCCGAGGGGTTCGGGGACGCTCCTGCCTCATTTGACTGAAATGTTTCGGGCTTATCTGGCCTTGGGTCCCATTCCAAGGCTGTGGAGGACCGCAAAAGTCATTTACATTCTCAAACCTGGAAGGGGTACTCATTCCAGGCCCAAAGACTTTAGACCGATCAGCCTCATGTCTTTTTTACTAAAGACACTGGAGAGGCTGGTTGACTGGTACATGAGGGACGGGGGTATTGAGAGATAACCCGCTCCACCGGAATCAACACGGATACACGGCTAGGAGATCTGCTGAGTTGTTCCTCCATCAGCTCGTTTCACGAGTAGAAAGGACGATCCGCAGAAGGAGCTAGCTATGGGTGTCTTTACGGACATAGAGGGAGTGTTTAATAACGTCTTTCCGCAGTACATGATCGTTGCTGTCGCTGTGACGGGCGTCAGTGGTACCATCACCAGATGGACCGAGGCCTACCTACGCAGCAAACTGTCAAGGCAATTCTGAACGATGCAGCGGTTCAGGTTGTTGTAGTAGGAAGTGGTTATCCCCAAGGGGGTGTCCTTTCCCCTATCCTGTGGTATCTAGTGGTGGACGAACTTCTTAGGGTGTTCAACGGGATGGGGGTATATGCTCAGACTTACGCAGACGATGTATGCTTACTGGGCATTGGCAAGTTTGCCTGCACAGTGTTGGACTTTGTCCAGTCTGGCCTGGGATTCCTGGAAAGGTAGTGTAGAGACAAGGGCTCTCTGTTAATCCTAACAAGACAGAACTTGTACTCTTCACAAGGAGGAGGAGGCTGGATGGCCTATAAATGCCCACCATGGGAAGCATGGTGCTAAGAGCTTCAGGTTCGGTTAAGTATCTGGGAGTCACTGGACGCTAAACTGAACTGGCTCAATCACCTACAGGATAAAACTAGGAAGTTCAGAGTGGCTTTCTGGGAGAGTCGAAGGGCTATTGGGACAACGTGGGGCCCACGAGCGTTATTCGGCCCTCCTTATGTTATTCTGCAGTTGTCTGGTGGTGGGCCATGGCACAAAACAGTGCAAGGCTAACGCTATATAGATGCCAGAGAATTGTGTGCCTCTGAAATATAGGTGCCATTAGAACAATCCCATTGGTGGTGATGGAGGTACTCACTGACTACGGCCAATCGACACCTGTTTGTAAAGGGGGAGACTTCTAAAGCAGCCTTTAGAATAAGGGCTTCTGGTGGCTGGCTGCCTGGCCAACCGGAACTCCATGGTAAAATACTATCAAGAGACATTGGCCTGAACCCGTTGCTTACAATGGGAACAGACTCAATGATACTTAGGTACAGATTTGACAGACAGGTTAGGGCTTTCCGTCCAAGCAGAGATGAGTGGTTGGGGAGTTCCGAGCCTGTACATGTCAAAGGAAGCGTCTGGTGTACGGACGGCTCACATACAGAAGGAGGTGCGGGCGCTGGGGTGTACGGGAGAGGCGTACGGAAAGTTCTGTCTGTACCTCTCAGAGACCATTCTATCGTCTTCCAAACGGAGGTGATGGCAATCATGGTTGCCGCGCAGGAAGAAATGCGCTTAAGTGGCCTCGGAGATGGTGCTCAGATAGTCAGGCAGTGATAAAGACGATCACGTGCCACGTACCAGCTCTAAGTTGGGATGGGAGTACCAGAGGATCCTAGAGACTCTTTGTCAGCGTAAACAAGTGGGACTCATGTGGGTCCCTGGGACATGCTGGCATTGATGGTAATGAGAGGGCTGATGCTCTGGCTAGGAGGAGGGCAAAGAGCCTTCTGGGACTGGAGTCGGTCCTTGGCATCCCTATCCAAATGTTAAAGAGTAGAATTGATCGGTGGACCTTTGAGGAACATGCTAGCAAATGGAGGACTCGGCTCAGGCAGTCTCGTGCACTTATTCATGGACTGGATCACAGTTACAGCCGAGCTTTGTAGAGCTGTGACCATGCCAAGGTGAGGGCTGTTATAGGGCCACTGACTGGACAAAATCTCCTTCATAGACATGAAGATTATGGTCCTAACAGAAGACTCCACATGTAGGCTCTGGGATAATAATGATAATAATAATATATCTTTATTGCATCGATAACAACAATGTTACATACAATGAGTCAATAATTTAAAATGTTTAACATTGTGACATGCAAAACACATTCATACATCTTTCGGACATACAGGTTGTTTACCTCATTCACCCACTCATTTATGCAATTAACCTATCAACCTTCCCTCCCTTCACACAGCTGAATCATTCTCTGGGCCAAGAGTAAGCTCGCCTCTAACGACTGGAAAGATACTCACCCACAGAGTAGTAAGCACTAGACACAAGGTGGCGCTTTAACCTTGCCTTGCAGGCCTGCGCAGTAGGATCATGTTTAATTTCGGCTGGGAGTCCATTAACAAACACGGTCCCTGCCTGTGAAGGCAGGCGTTCGTAAACATTCGTTCTGTGTTGTCCAGTGCGAATGTCATCCCTGCCTTTGGTGTTGTGGGCATGTAAGTCGCTGCCCTGTGTGAGGCTGCATTTGGACAGACAAAACATTGCTGCTTCTAATATGTAGAGGCAGGGTAAGGTTAACAGCCCCAGTTCGATGAAACCTGGCTTACACGGCTCTCTCTGCTGTAGCTTAAGTATCAAACGAACTGCTCTTTTTTTGCAGCCGTAATACTCTCAAAAAATCCTTCTTTGAGCATCCACCCCAAAGGGCGATGCCATAGGAAAGATGTGGAAAGATCAGACCGTAGTAGGCCGTCACTAAAATTTGGGTTAGACAGTATTTTGAAAGCCTTCGCAATGCAAAAATTCCAGAAGAGACTCTTGAACAAACACTGTCTACGGGAGAAATCCATGACAACCCCTTATCCAGGTGGATTCCCAAAAACCTCACCGAAACAGCTTCCTCAAGGGCGACGTCGTCCAGCAATACTACTGGGTTATCGTCCGAGTCCGTGGTTCTGAGGCAAAAATTTATGAAGTTTGATTTTGAGGCATAGCTCCGAAGGTTTATTTGTTCAAAATGTTGGATGCATCTGTTTAAATCTTCGTACGCGTGTAATTCCAGAATTTCTTTCGACTTTGATTTGAGCAGGAGAGTCGTGTCGTCAGCATACTGCACTAGTTTCCCGTCCTGTAGTGACAAACCAGTATCGTTAACAAGAAAAGGAGAGGGCTGAGAATTGATCCCTGAGGGACGCCGGTTCTCAGTTGCAATTTAGACGAAAGGTTGCGGTTGACTTGCACGCATTGTACTCTATTGTTTAGGTATGAGGATAGCCACTGTAGTGGCACTTTGCGAATACCATAAAATTCCATTTTCCGTAAGAGAATGTCATGGTCTACGCAATCGAAGGCTTTGGAGAGGTCTAGAAAGATACTTAGAGTATTGTCACGACCTTCCAAGCCCTCCACAATTTTGTCCACAAGGCTCACCTTGTGGACAAGGAGGAGGAGAGCTCTATACACATCTTGTGTCATTGTGGAGCTCTTTCATCTCTTAGGTAGAAGATTCTGGGTACTGCTTTTCCGGAACCAGAGGATATCAGAAGGGCTACACTCGGGGAGACCCTATCCTTCATAAGGGTGACTGGTCTCTTGTGACACTGTTGGGGACAGGATCACAACCCTGTGTATCTAATATAAAGTGGCAGCTACAAAGTACACGACATATTTCACCTTCTTTTTGCTATGGTCTTTTTTAGTTATTTATAACTAATTAGGATCATTTTATAGAGTTTAATTTTAAGCTGAAATATGTTTACCCCTCTATGTTAAAGAAGAACAAAAGATGGATGAAACAGTTTATTTAGATTACTGCAGTGCTGAAGAGGTAATTTTACAAGATTAAGTGATGGAGGTGATCGCTCCATTAACCTAAATTGGGTCTGAAAAGGAAATTGCAGGAATTCGTCTCATTTGGTCGATTGATTGTATCGAACTACTTAAGGACCTGATTTTAACTTCACTACCCAATATATTATTTATGAATATATAACTATATTCATTACTAATCATTAAGATGCAGATCTTAAGAAATGGGTGAATATTAGGGGCGAATATCTGTGATGATTTTAGATGTACGAGTGTAGTCTTTATAACTAACTTAAGTCGACAGTTCCTTTGAAAGAGCCATTTATTAATAGCTGAATTAAAGGACCTACAGCTTTACGTGGAATCCGAACCACGTAGATATGGTCTGATTTTCACCTAAGCGACAAGCCAAACACTCTTTTATCTTCGCTACACAACATTCGCACCCTAATTACCACCCAACATGGACATCCAAGAGTTCTCTAGTAATGTCCACACTGATAGCAACCATTAAGCGGACACCGTGTCTGTTTTAAGAGGATCGAGTATAGAACCTCCCGCCTACAATCACTACAGCGCTTTATCCCCAAGTATATGGGTTTTTACCATTATGTCCATTCCCTGTATGAAAAGCTGACAGATATATATCCAAAAACCTATAAAATTCTTTATGTTACTAAATATTGTACTATTAAAGCACCTTACGTATTATAATAAAATGGCCAGAAAAATATAATCAATAAATAATAACATTAATAGAGTTTTTAAGTCCAATGATTCCGGAGACGATAGGTTCATGCATTAATGTTTTGTAGAAAATATGTTTCCAAACAAAATAACGTTTAAAGCGCCATTTTCTATAATAACCCGTTTATCGTCTAGTGATGAATTTGTATAGCGCGGTAATACTAAATAATATTTACCTAGTGTGGTAATATCATTCTTTTTGTTTAAACACAATTCTAATTTAATTTGGACGTAGGTTCAGATCTAATCGCGTATTACCACTTGTTAACCTTGCGGCGGTATAGTATGTTAATGAAATTGCATATTCTGTATAACATCGTGTTATTGAATGTGGGCCATCGCTGTCATAACCATTACCATTTCAACCATAAGTATAACGAGCTCATATCTAATAATGTTACACATGATTCATATTGCATTTACCTTTGTTGAGTTGCAGTGAGTATTTTTTGCAACAACTTATTATACAGGATTAATTAATTTTTCAGTGAGAATAAATTAGTGTAAAACAATTCTTTATTAAAATTAAAGAAAGTTTATATTAACTTACAATTGGCTCGGTATCCATACAATAAAAATATTGCAACGAAGTGAATATTTAATTATTATTTCATTTCATTAATTGTCTATTTCTAATTTTGTTATTTGATACTTACAATTCTAGCTGTATTTTTTCTTTTAATGTTTAACTATACGTAAGTCAATTCATCTGCTTCACTTTTTATTTGTTTCTTTCGAGGTGCTGTAACTTATCCTTCAGTTATTTATGTTGCTTTATTTTTATTTCATTCTTTCGAGGTGTTGTAACTAATCCATCAGTTATTTATGTTGCTTTATTTTTATTTGATTCTTTCAAGGTGTTGTAACTTAACTTTAGTCAATAATGTCGCTTTTCTTTTTTATTTGACTATTTTCATATCCTGTGTCTTATGCTATTGTCAATTCCGTTGCTTTAATATAATATCATTTTTACTTTGTGTTTTTTATGCCTTGTCTTTTTATTTTCTGCAATGTCATAGAAACTATTAGTTTGTACGACCAGTTATAATGTACTTTGATTTAATTGAAATAGTTGTTAGTTTTATATTTGTTACTGTCATTTGGAAAGTTGATTTTACCTTTGCTGTAAATGTCCTCCGGAGTGCCCGTGACGATGTTTTGACAACAGGGTGTTAGGACTGATCTGGCCTACCTCGAACTTGTGCGTCT